>CALNHX010002034.1:0-195462 GCA_940337035.1 Agriotes lineatus
ATCAAAAAGTAACCTTCAGGTCTTAAATGAAAGATCAAAAATCATATCTTCCTGTAAGCTATTTTACAGTTTCTGTTTTCTATTTTCTACAAGTAAATTTTACTGTTGAGTGACAGAAATACAAATGAAAAATGCCTACAAAAGCGTCGATATTTTAAACACAATTTTACAGCGCATGCGAATCTTTTACCATTTATAAAATAGCTTACGATAATCAGCCAACATTTGTCTTTGAAATTAAGTCTTGTTTAACTTCCTACGACACTTGTGAATCGATAATAAGTGATTCCTATCCTGTTCTTATTATTTCAACATAAGCCAAACTTCAACTTCACAGGAATGTTAAATTCATCTTGTACCATATATGACAGTATTTTTTAAATGATGGCTAAAGAATTGTCGTTACTAGCTCTTGAAAATGTTTTTTTTGTAATTTTGACTTAATATAATGACATTTTGTTGTCGTTTTCAATGTAAAAATGATGTATATATTCGGACTAGTTGCAATATGAAATTTCATGTTGAAACTTTCTGCTATATAAAAATTTAGAACAACTTTGTAGATTTAAGTAAATTTATTTACTATAAAAATTAATATAACTGAAAATTAGAGAAAATCTTGTATACAACACGTTGCAAAATTAGTGTTTTTTTACACACAACGTGTTGCCAAACTCGTTGGCGTTCGTAGCTCAAACTTCACGTCTAGTGTGAAAAACACTTTCATTTTGCAACTTGATACATAAATAGCTATTTTGATTAGTCCGCTATGCTGCAGTTTAGCCATCTAATGAGGTTGTCGTCTAATTCTAAAGTAAAACAACTCTTTTTACAGAGTCGTCAATGGCCAAGAGAGCGCATTTCAAAAATGTTGATAAGCAGTAAATACTGAGCAAGAAGTTAGTCTCTCAATATTTTCCATATGTAAAAAAATCAACGTTGTACGATAAGATATAATATATTTTTATCTACTAGCAACATGATATTGTACATTTTCGTCATAGAAACAAAATATGAAAATCTTATCATAACTCCCAAGGGACTTGTCTAATTATTTCTCCCTCAAACTCATGGTAACAATGCAACTACAGTTAACGTCTTAGCAACCATACAATGAGGCAATCCCTGATGTGACTTACATATTCTAATTTTAAATGTCATTATGACATTTTGAAATTTCATACTATTTTTACGAATATGCTAGTAGATAAAATATTGTATGCACCACGGGAGATATTCATGTTCTTTACCTTCGGTTGACTTACAGACCTCGGGCCATAGGCCCTCGGTCTGTAACACATGCCAACCTCAGGGATAAAACATATTCATATCTCCCTTAATGCATAAATATGTATTATCAATATATTCTTTAATGTGTGGGGGGCAACTGAAATTAAGATTTTAAGTATCAGTAATTAACGCGAAACAAAAAGTAACCTGCGCACTTAACAACTAAATACATTACTGTATTTTTAATATTTATTGTGATTTAGATAATTTCTTAATTTCGAATTAATATTTTTCTTGTCAATGTAATTATGCAACCTCATAATGCTATCACGTAATAATATATAGAAACATAATTTCTACTGGCGCATCTAGTATTAAGTTTTATTTAAAAAATGTATATATATTCACTATTGTGATATAGATCAATGATAAAGGTAACTATTTGAAAAGTAAATCGACGTGTTGGGCATTTTAGTTAACAAGACCACGGTCTATGACTGCTTAAGATTTAACATTTTTTCTATGCTATAAATATTCGGAACTGTAATTTAGTACATTATCATTATTATCAATTAAAAAATACTCTTTTCATTCAGGGACCTTCTCGCAAAATATTGCTATCTCTATTTCTTTGTTCACTTTAAAAATAACAGCGCTATGACAAAATTTTAAAACAAGCATGGAAAAGGGGCCAAAAGCTTAGCATAAAGAGAATTTTCCAGTTTAGCACAAACTTATCACTGCTCACAATTTCAGTATATTTTGAGACTGTCACGCAAAATGTTTTTATAAAAATTGCTGGAATAGAATGATTTCTATAATCTTTACAAAAACAGGCATTTCTCTGGATATTGATGGCCTGCCCGACCTAATGGGGTTTATCACGATGTGAAAAACTGTCGTTTAAAAAACACCTAACTTCATTTTTGGCGAGCAACTGGCGTTGGACGGGTGTATCATGATCATGACTATCGTGTAATTTTAATTTCAGTTTAATCGTATTATGTAACAATTACATGGACATAATCTAACGAACAAACCGACATGTTATAGTTATTTAGTACTATACAAGTGGGATAACAGCATCATTAATATACGTGTGTGTAAGCACACAAGTATATTAATGATGCATTATCACACATGTATTGTACAAAATTTTATCTACGACTGCCTAAAATTGAGAAAAGTGCATTAAGAGAAATGTCAGATCTGTCATTTTCAAAAATATTTTAGTAGGCAAATGTCATTATGTCATTCATTTGACACTATTTCAGTTACGTAATGAAGTCATTACACAACTCAGTTGCGTAATGAAACCATTACATAACTGAGTGGTGTAATGAGCTTTATTACCTAACTGAAATAGTGTTAAATGAGTGACGTAATGCGTTACTTATCCCACTGGAGTAGATAAATAAAATTACACCAGGACAAACCCACCACATACTTTGTCGTGATAAATATATCAGTTTTTATTTCCTATGTTAGTTGGCTTTTCTAATCGTCTCTTTCCATTGCATCTGATCTACTGAACTTCTTATATTCTCTTCTACTCTCCTGGCTTTTATTTATAAAGTATTCGGGAATCAAAGTTTCTGAGCGATGCTGCTGTTATAGTTCAGAAATGTGATAAAGATTCCGAGTTTTTCAATAATGGCACTGCTATGCTTAAACATTGGTGAAATAGCTGTTTAGGCAATTATGTTGAAAAGTTGTACATCATTCGTCCTTTTTATAAATTTTTTTATCAAAATGTTATGAGCAGTGGAAAATTGGCTTAAGCAATCTTTTTGATCTCCAAAATTCTAGAAACACACGGCACATAAAGAAGAAATCTGAGCCGTCATTGAATTTCAATACGGACATCTACCGAAGAATTAGCACCGTATGATTTGTATTAATTTATTTAAAAAATATATATCTAAGGCAATTAGACTGAAAGCAGCCAGTGATCTTTTAAATGCTGACGAAACGTTCGTAAATCAATTTAAAGGAACAATTTAGCTGCATAGTTATTTTCCAAGCCCAAAATGGGCCTACATCATAGAAGACAGTTGTTTAAACACATATAATTACTAAACTTTATAAAATCTCCAAAGTGGCAAATAAAAATTTCTTTCAAGAACCATCAGCAGTGAAAATTGCCGATGACAAGAAGCTCACATTGACCATATATTAATGGTTCAGGTGAAAGAAATACTTTAGTTACAATTTTAGTACTCTACTATAAGCAAGACCCCCACAACATTGAAGAACAATTACTAAGTATTGACCGACATTACTGTAAAGCGATGGAGAACATCTTAATAAGTATTTATAGGTTTACTGTTTAAAACTCAATTAAATATTCTCTCTCGCGTTGAAAAAATATGTAAAATTTTAACAATATCGATTTGATACGTTCTTTTAGAATACTTTGAGATGCAATTTCCGTGAATGATATGATTATTCAAACTAATGCAATTTAATTTGACTGGCAGGTAAGTTGTTATTACTTATAAAAATCTACGCAAAGTACCAACAAAGATCAATACTTTTTTTGTTATTTTAAGGAAGCAAGAGCTGCGATGTCGGATTCAAGTTTTCACCATTTCATTTTTCGAGTTTATTGCTTTAAACCTATTGAAATGGGGCATCCTGTATAAGTGTATATTTCATTTATTTAGTCATAATCTTCAGCCTCTTTTATCTTTCAGTGGGAAGTGCGAAAAGCGCAACGGAGGTAAGGGGCGCATGATCTTACATTACCTCTGCCGCATCCAAACAGACCGCATGTTTAACAAATACTAATCTAATCTACCGAGTTGAAATACATAGCCGTTCAGAGAGAAATATTGGCCATGGTCAGATTTCAAACCATGTCCACCTGATTACAAAGCTGGACCAACTCAACCACACTAGCAGCCTGTATATTGTTAATCATACTTTAAAATTAGTTGCTTTTCCCAGTTGATATGATGGTGATGATGATGATGAGTCCCATTATTAGCCGGGGGGGACATAGGGTGGTTAGAAATTCTTTCCACTGTTGCCTGTCGTCTGCAATTGGTTTTAGCTGTGCGAACGATTTCAGTCTCTCAATTAAGGCTGTAGGAGCCACAGAAATTATTCGGCTAAAGATCGATTTATATACCTACCTTCTATAGATGAACAGCGTATCGATGGTGGACAGTCGTCAGTTTTGACATTATTAACAGAATTATGACAAAAAAATAATTTATCTCTTCAACTAAAAAAAATAGGTTAATTTGTGATTTTGTCGCTATTTGCTACTATTTTGAAAATCTGTTTAAATTCACATATACTTTATAATGGGGTGCAGGACATAAAGTAATAGAATTATTTTTCTATTTTTTCGTTAACAAGTAATTAATTTTTTAAAATGGGAATATCTATTATTAAGAATAAAAGTTGCTAGTCCCATTTTAAAAAATTCATTACACGTTAACGAAAAAATAGAAACATAATTCTATTGCTTTATGTCCTGCACCCCGTTGTAAAGCTTATGTGTATTTAAACAGATTTTCAAAATCACAAATTAACCTATTTTTTTAGTTGAAGAGATAAATTATTTTTTTTGTCATAATTCTGTCAATAATGTCAAGACTGACGACTGTCCACCATCGATACGCTGTTCATCTATAGAAGGTAGATATATCAATCGATCTTTCGCCGAATAATTTCTGTGACTCCTACAGCCTTAATTGAGTCGAACGCCCGCTCATAATCGATGAACAGTAGTTGTAGTGGGGCCTGGTATTCAAGTGATTCGTTTATTAAAATCATAATTGTGTTGATGTTATCTGTACAAGAGTGCCTAATCCTAAATCCGCTTTGCTCTTTCCTTAATCTTATGTCAAGGGTTCGTTCTATTCTATTTAAAATTACTTTGTAAAATATCTTACTCGGCACACTTAAAAGACTGATTCCCCTCCAATTTTTGCAATTCTGGAGATCTCCTTTTTTGGGCACCTTGACCACAATGCCCTCTTTCCAATCTTGGAGGAGGGTTTCTTCTAACCACATCTTTCTCATTAGGGGGTATAATATATCGGCAGTAAGTGTTACATCAATCTTCAATAAGTCGGCTGTTAACTGGTCACTTCCCGGAGACTTTCCGCTTTTCATCTGTTGGATCGCTTCCACTAGCTCCTCTTTGGTTGGCTGATCTGTACTTATTTCTAATTCAGGACCTATAGTTTCTTCTGGCAGCTGTCATTCACCATATTCATTACTTCTTCGAAATGTTCCCTCCATCTTTGTAGCTGTTGTTCTAATGTACTTAGTATTTCTTCATGTTTGTCCCTTATAGATACATTTATTGCTCTTTTTGTTTTGTTAAAAACAAAAAGAACCCAGTTGATATGGATTGACTCATTATGTTAGTAGCAATAATAGTTTTTGGTTTTGGTTGCTATACTTACCTATATTTTTATTGTGTTTGTTTGTACGAAGCGATGCAGAGAGGAACGACTGTGGCTGCAGTCGCCTTGTGTTTAAGGTGCTGTGACAGTAGTGGTTTGATAAATCGTTTCCTTTTCATTTAAAGGAATGAAAGTGGCCGTAGAAAAAATATAGTACACAACTCGAGCTCGTGGAATTGCGCACTCGCCGCTATGCGGCTTGTGCGTAACTTTTTGAACTCTCTCGTAAGATGCTTTTTGCAGCTCTTGTTACTTAATATGCTGTTATAATGACTGTTTTGAAATGTAATGTTTCTAAATATAAAAGGTATTACAGAATCTGCGCCAAACATAATATTTACCCCCTTGTCAAAATAATAGTGTCACGTTTAGCTGAAAATGTTTTTGAGCAACCTACGTGGAGGGCAAAATAAATCCTCAGCCTCCTTAAAACTATGAGAGACAGATTCTGCACTAGAATATATTCAAATTTCACAATTCCAATTACGAAATCTGTACTTTCAAACTTTTTGACTCAATAACTTGAGTTCGGTATTGTTTGTTAGCAAGCATATAACATTTGGGTACTTTTGCTTTTATTATTAGTATTGAAGAACGAATATTGTCTATTTTCTGTATGATAAAAATGGGGAAATACATTTTGATTCAAATTTCTCAACATTTAAAAAAGGCAAAAATTGTACAATAATGCTCAGCTCAAACGCAAAATATTCTTACCTGTTGTATTATTAACACGGCAGTAATCTGGCGAATCATGGATATACACTAGCTGGTGGGAGTGTAGTTTTGGAATTGTTGCTGCGACGACTTCTTCAGAGAAGGCTCGTCCTTGATTACGTATCCCATTTTCCATGTCAATTCGTGCCGCTTTCTTATAACGGTCTCTGATAATATTAGCTATTTGTGGGAATGGAGCCACTTGCATCCAACACGTCTGAAGAGCACAACTGCCGGAAACCCCGTGGCATCTACATCTTTTAACCATGGTATTACGAATAATCTGTAAAGGAAAATCCATAAATAAATCAGGTAAAATAATTGCCAAACTCCCATAAAATTTTGCAAAGCTACTGAAATATTTTGATGTAAAACAGAGATAGTAAATATGAAATTATTCTTATAGGGACATAAATAAACAAAGCAGCAGTATTAAATTATTTGAAATAATTCAATATAATTCTTTAGCCTAATGTACAGGGCAGCTCTGAAATAGTTTGATAAAATTAGAAACCATATTAAATTCGTCAGAAGAATGAAAAAAGTTTCGGTAAATTATATTTTTGTCATTTTAGGTTTATTTATGAAATGTTTTGAAATTTCTACGTATGGCTTTAAGGGGGTGAAATTTTGTTACGTGTCAAAAGCGTAATTAATATAAGAATTATTTTGTATATGGTAGTGTAAAAGGTTCATAACAAAGTTTTTGTTTTCAGTTGTTTTACTGGGAAAAATGTAGCGTTTTTCTTCGGCAGGATTCTGTGAGTTGTGCTCCAAGTTTAATTATTAGCTTCAGGTTTCGTGAATTATTACGTGAGGAAGCTTCTGTGATATGCGGGTTCGAGAATTGGACACGGTTTGTGACTTTTCGTCAGTGTCCTAGGATGGGTTAAAAACCAGAAATTTTCTTGTCGTATTGGCTGTTTGTAATTATACAGGGTGAGTGTAATTTCTCTTATCTGAAAATCTGATAACGTAATTTCAATGAACTGACTCTTGTCTGGGGTTTTTAACGTCACCTACTGGTACCTCACTCACATGGTACAATTTATCAACGATTCATTTTGCTAAAGTATTCTACTACAAACGTAACTCTGGCCTTCGGCGATCTTTCAGCACCAGGGAAACCTGCTGGCGTTGACTGCCTATAGCCGCAGCTGTAAGCTGTTTGGGGCCCTTTCGTGTACATCTTGAAACCGCAACTATGAGCTTGTTTGAAGCCATGGGTCATCACCTCTAGCATAAGTGTAAAGAGCTCAGTTAAGTAGTACAATCTTATAAGTTGTGATCAATGATATTCGTACCCCGAACCTGGTAAAATAACTGCAACTGTAATTCATATGGAATATAAGAATTGCTAAGTCGATTTTCTTAGACCCATATGTGAAAATAAAAAAAACATTTCATAAATAAATCTTCTATTGCTAGAAAAAGAAACTGCAAATTTTCATTTTAATATATTTTCCCAGTTTTTAGTTAAGTGACAAACGCTTAATTTTAACCCCCCTATAACATCGTCTTTAGAGTTGAAGTTGAACCAAGATTTACAGGAACAGTTTTCATCCTCATGACTAACCTAATCCAATTCCTGATTTTGATCAAAATACCACACGACCGCCTTGCACTCCCAAATAATATTCCATTCATCATTAATTTGAAATCAACATTATGAGATTGTGTCAAAACGTACCGTTCTTCCTACGAGATTGTTATGCAAGTTGGCAAAAGTTTGCTGATCGTTTCCGCGTTCTAGTTCATCCAGGACGGTTTTTGCTACTGCTTGTCCGAATTCCACATCGTCGGAACATCCTCCCCATGACCAATCAACCTTTGTTTTCTGCATTTTCGAGTATCTTGTCGGAGAAACTTTAATTCCAGTTTCTGTGATGTATGGGGTTGTTGTGGGCATGGGGCCATGCAACTTGGGATCACAGCCGCACCCTTTCAACTGCCCTCTAGAACAATTTCGGGTAATTGTATGAACTAGTCCAGCTGATACTATGGCATGAGCAACTGCTTGTTCTCTGGTCGCGGTGAATTTATTGCGCCTACAACAAAAATTTAGAATAATGTTACTAACTCCTGCATCAGAAGATACTATATCGGCAAAAAAAAGGTGTAGTAGAAACCAAAAACAATATATAAAAACAGATTCATGCAAAGAGAAGAAAAGGGTATGTATCTAGAGGAATTAATTATGAGAACATACAAAATACTGTACAGCTTAAGAATATAACTGGAAATGATGTAAGGTTTTAGAACAGTTGACACTATCTCGTACTGTGTACAAAGAATACAGATTACAAATGTAAATGAAATTATAATGATCCTATAGTAGGCCAGATATACGAGGTATGAATATATACTTCGTTTGACGAACAGATGCAGAATTTAAATTACTGGGAGGAGCGTAGATTGAAGAAACCTGTTGTATACGTTAGAAATTAAAAACTCTGGAGAATTGAAAAATTGTTTAATTTCAACTAAATTGAGCTGTGTGACACCGGCTTACAATAGCAATATTGTTTTTAAATCTAGCACCCTTTTGTGGGTGTGGCTTTTACTAAATATGTTGGTTAAACGTAGATTAATTGTAATTTGCTAGAACGATGTAATATTTGAATATTACATATGTTTGTAAACCTCTAGGCATAAAAGAAAGCACTTCAAATTATGAATAAATCAAAAAAACAGTATGATCTTACCGATCTGCTAGATATCGGGTTATCATAATTATATTTTGTAGGATGTTGATCACCAAGAAAGTTCATACCATTTATTTGCCATAATTATCTGCTCAATAACATTCTGATTAATATTTTCTAAAATATTTGAGGAGCCATACTATTTTTAGCAAATTAATATTTATGTTGAGGACGGTATTAAAAGCGCCGCTGAAAGCAGTTATGAGTAATAATTAATTCTATATTGTTATACATAAACAAAACAACTAAAAATAAGTGACCGCGGTAATAACCGATTAATTAATATTTTTTAAAATACAATGGTTGAGAAAAATGTTGTATGTGTGTTTTGTAATTCGTAATTGTTTTATTAACTAGTGTTTGTTAGGGCATTAGTTACAAAACTCATAGAGGCACTGTTTTATAAGTATTAGTTAATTGACAGAGCGAAGCGAGGGCTTTCGAAATGATTGGGGGAAAATTCATTTCCCGTCATTTACCTCATGTTCCACACATAGCTAAGAGAGTTACGGGTGGATTTTCATCAAAATTTGAAGAGATGTTGTATAAAGCTTTAAAACGATGGCAACGGACTTCGGTTTCACTGCGTTGCAGCGTTGGTGTAGTTGGGGCGGTTGGGGGGGGGGGGGGGGGGTGATTTCATACAGATTGATTTCTATGAAAATCTATGGAGATGTTTTCTGAAGCTTTATGAGGTTGGTACCAAACAATTTTTTTTAAGGATGACAAACGAATTTGTTCATCTTCACAGATTATATTTCCCTCTTATTTATAAATGATACTCCATAGTCAGTATCTGCCGAAATATTTCAGGGAAAAAGATTTGGGGGGCCGGGCAGCTTTTATACAGTAAAGTTCTATGAAAATTTATGGAGATGTTTTATGAAGCTTTAGAACGATAGTACTAAACTTTGGTTTTTCTGCGATGCATCGTTCGGTGTGAGGAGGTCCAATACCGCAAATAAATATCAGAAACAACGTTTTTTCTGTCCAAGAATGACAAACGCTTTTGTTCATCTTCACAGATTAGGTTCCCCCTTATTCATAAATGATACCTCATAGTCAGTATGTACCCAAAAATTCCAGGGAGGAAGATTTTGGTGGAAGGGGGGGGGGTGAGGATTTCATACAGATGAATTTCTATGAGAATCTATTGAGATGTTTTATGAAGCTTTAGAACGATGGCACTAAACTTTGCTTTCACTGCCATGCTTCGTTCGATGTGAGAAGGTCCAAATCAGGGGCGGCGAGTAGACGGGTGCACGGGGGCGACCGCACCCGATCACAAATTGTTACGGGTGCAACGCACCCGATGAATTGTAACAGTAAAATAATATATTTCAAAACTATTTATTTGGAATGGAAGCAGCATGTGCTAACCAGCATCAGCCAGGGGGTGTAATGACCGGACTACCTGTCTTGGTTGGGACCGGAAGTACAATTTAAGGCTTATCGCCTAGGTACCGGCTAGGGTAACTACTACCTAAATATTTGCAAGAATTCAATGTTGCTTATTTCATGACGGATATTTGCAATTAGCTGAAGTAAACGCCTCAGTTGCCAAGTAGCATTTGCGTTGTTCGCTCTACGTAGTTGTCTGCCTATACAATGGAGAAGTTTTTGATAAAGCAGGAAAAATCGACTAGTGCCGGAGATGGAAGGACGCTTCAAAACCCATCCTGTTCAAACCTCGATAAAATAAATGGTATGTTATACATTGTAATTTATATTGCCATTTTCGATATGTCAATCTAAAATATTGTATTCAATCTAATTTTAATCACAAACTACATAACTTGATGCTGGGATTAACTAAACTTAATTTTACCAATATTGTATTTTTGAAATTATTATTAGTTATTTCATTAATTACAAGAATTTTTTAATTGCAGATTTTGACACAAAAAAAATCCACAAGGAAATTTTTGCATAAGTGATCTTATCAGTTTAGGTGGATAGATTACAATCTTCAGGCGGATAGAGTATTTTGTAGGACATGCTTAGAGGCAGCAAAAACAGAAAAACTTAATTCGAGACCGCTACTGGGTCCAACAAAAATGCCTATAAAAGTTTTTGTGTTAATGGTTTTTCTTCGTGGAATAAAGCAATAGAGCAGTTTAAAGATCATGAACGTTCAAATTTTCATTTCCAAGCAGTTGGTATTGTGGCGTGTAGTGAACGTGGTGTTAATGTCTTGGCTAGTCTTAATACCGAAAAAGAAAGTCAAATGAAACAAGTTAGAGTTGCTTTGCTCACGTTTATTACTAGTTTAAAATATTTAGCAACGGAGGGTCTTGCCATTAGAGGCCACTCCGATGAAAATTCGAATTATTTCAGGCTTTTAAAGACAAGATCTGAAGATGTACCGGAGTTGCGCTTAAGGTTACAAAGAAATCAATACAAGTGGATTTATATACTCTTTATTTTTTTCTTTAAAAACCTGAAGTTTGCGAAATGTGTAGTATAAGGCACCCGATTGAAACTGTATAACTCGCCGCCCCTGGACTCCAAATGCTCCAAAAAATATCGAAAAACTACATTTTTTCTCAAGAATGGCTACAGACTTCATTTTCTTCTTACTGATAAATGATACCCCATAGCATTCAAACTTTGCATTTTAATGTGTATTGATGTGAGATAGATGATTTTCAAGCTGAATGCCTCTAAAATGGGTTTTTTTGTTTATTTTTATTAACTTCTACTTTAAATAGAACACCGGTATGTTACTACATTTTTTTAGTTTAGTAAAAGAACAAATATATTTTTATTATTTTTAAAGATTTTTTAACCACCTTTTAGGTATAGCATTTTAACCAGAAATTGGAAAGCTATTTAAAATCAGGCCAGCATTGATAACAGTAAGTCACTTTGTAATTTAATTCATAAAATGACTGTTTGATTGTCATTCAGTGACACTTCGATAAATAACCTTCAAATTTGACATATGCATTCGGAATTTTAGAAGACATACGTTTTTCTACATTTCTATGCTAGTATACGGTTTTAAAAACTGAGGTTAAACAACTAGTGTATGTATGTATGTATAATCGTTAACTTCTTGTTACCTTAGCGCATATATATAATACACATATATTGCTGGTAGGGCCTGGAAACTTCAGAAAACATTACGGCGCCGACATAGTCTCACTTAGAGTATAACGCGTCTCGTGCGCATGCGTGAGAATTCGAACTCCGCCTTTAGAAGCGAATTTTAAACTTGACCACTTCCCCATTGGCCGGACGACGCCGCCGCGCTTGCACACAGCTCACCATTATACATTGAAGAGTTGGTTGTCTGTCTCACTTCCTTGGCAAGTTTCCCACTCATAGCCGCTAGCAATATAGTAAGTATTAGATATATGCCTTAGCGGTGTAGAGGCTGGTGCTCTGTACGCTAGCATCTGGCGTGTAGTGCTCAACTTGCCCCGAGTTGCGCGCTTTTGTGCTTGCGTAGCAACCATCGTGTGTTAAGGGGTGTGTCTTGGTGATGTGTGGACCTTGTTACTTTATCTCTTAGGTCAGAGCACAGTTAATTTGGTGCCCAACTGTGGAGCGTCTCACCGAGCCCGATTGCAATCGCCAAGGCTGCGGAAAAATTCCGGCCCCTGTTGGATTCGAACCGAGGACTTGCTTAATGCAAGCCTAGCAATTTCCTAACTGCGCTACCTTGCTTAATACCTGATTAAATCATGCACAATGTTACAATGCCTTAACAAAACAGTTGCATGTACAATTTGCAGATGAACTCTCATTACTTCAATGCTGCTTGACATTACAAAATTGATTGTATGAAACCAACTTAGACTTACACTTTCCATGATGTATTTAATTTTAAATAGCTTTCCAATTTTTGGTTGGAATACTATACTGGTTAGCCTCCGAGCAACGTCGGCTAACTCCAGTTAGCGGCATTTTCATATTTGATGGCAAAAAAATGTCACAAAACCAACTTATCAGTGTTAAAAAGTGTAATTTTTCTCATAAACCAATATGTGATATTATTTTAAAGTAATTAACGAACGTCTTTGAAAAAATTGACACTGTCAAGTTGGTTTTGTGACATTCAACAGTGTTTTATTTTCGCCATCAAATATGAAAATACCTCTAGTAAAATATATTTTTTATTTTTTTGTATAGTGGTCTAGTAGCTTAGTTTACCAGCTTAGTAACGTGTCCGGTAGGTACGTTTTTATGGCCTAAGCCGGTAGTACTTAACGACACTTGTGATTTGCGTTAAATGTTTAGCTGTACTGGTATTGTTGGTGGAGCCGACAGTCTACGTCAAATTCGAGAATAGCGGGGTAAGTTTTGTGTTAGTCTAATACACACTGATGCAAAACCTAACCTCGAATTTAATATAGACTGACCACTGACAGTGCCACCAACAATACATTTCAGTACTGCCAATCAAACAACCAGAACCACATAATTATGAAAGCAAATAATTATTTATAATCAAAATTATTCTTGTTCTTGTTGAGTATACAAAAAAAATGTATACGAGACACGGCCGGTAATCACCTTACCAGATCACTTGTCGCCCCAACGGGCTCGACCGTGATGTACTAGCTCGGCCAATAAATACTTCGCTACCGGACTAATGTCATAAATAGCTACTTTATCCAGGTTAAGCTTCTTTTATAATTAACGGCATTAGTGCAAATTTATTTTAATATAACATGTCAATAGCCAGTCTTATAAAGACCATTAATCTGAGGTTAAGTTTAATTCATTGTTAAAATAAACAAAGGCGCATCAAAATTTGTTTAGTAATGAATAAAATGTTATATAAGCACTAAGGTTTTGATGTGATTTTGTCTATTTTAAGAACGAATTAAACTTAACCTCAAATTAGTGGTCTTTATAGGACCGGCCGTTAATGTATTAATCTTCATTTCAATACGTTATCTTTCTAAACAAAATGAATGGTTGTTGTACTGTTAAGATACAGAAACAGCGTTACTAAAGGAGATGTCATGAAGTATTTTTCACGAGAACGTTTCCGTAGAGGGAAGATAGGGTAAACAAAGTTGGTTTGAAATCTGCAACTAAATCAGTATTGTGCGAAGTACTTATAACTGATGTTCGTTATAAAATAATTGACTATTCGTTTTATATTCAAAGGTAAAGCAGTGCCAACACCCAAGGTAGAAAACAGCTGTAAAAACCATTTGCAATGAAATTAATTTATCCACCTTCTGATAATCTTGCATCTGAACGTCTAAGATTCTAGACCGTCGACCGTGGATTCAAGCCGATTCAAGATGAAACCATGAATGGACATTTAGTTCTTCAAAACCAAAGCAATTTATACACCAAGTGTTATGAAACAACCCTACGGCAAAAGATTAGTTGGTTTAGAAAAAATTGAAATTTAGCAGTACAATACCTTGGGAAGCAAAGCTAAGAATCAAGGAACTGAAGAGAATGTAACTTAAAAATTATTACGTTTGGTATTGATTTAAGATCAGATCGAAGATCGAAAGCAAACAACGTGAAAAATCTATAAAATTCTTGAAATGGTATTAGTTTTTAAAATTTGCATATTAAACCCTGGCTCACTTGTGACACGTCACTAAATATATATCTTGGTAATGTAATTAAATGTTCTTTACAACATAGCGAGTTATTCTTGTACATAGTATAAAACGCACCAATAAAATCTTGCTATAGATGTATTTACACAGTAGGATTCACAAATATTAGTTGTAGTAATTTCACAAAATTTACTCGGTTTAAGTGTTTTAAACGACAATACTATTTTTCAAGCAATGAAGGCCATCCTTCGAAACTAATTGATACAGGAATTGATGAATAGAATGCTAGAATATTAAAAGCAATACGTGCAGTCACCTTTTAAACTCCCATAAATTGCATTTAAAAATCATAGCACCATGTTTAACTTCTATACTAAAACCAGCTTTCTAGAGGAAAAATATTAATTCAGAAATATGCTAGTAAATTTATGTTAATTTCTGCATATTTTTTGAGAGCCGTTGGCTATTAATTAATGAATTTGAACCTGACAGTTATTTTTACTTCCTTTTACAATAAAAAAAAAGTATTGGATTCACCCCTAAATTGAGTTTTCAACAGATTTTCACGTTTTAGAGTCCCCTGAACCGAAAAAACATATGTTTGTTTATTGGTCTGTATGTGAACAGAATAGCTCAAAAACGAAAAGAGGTACGACGTTGAAACTTCATATATAAGTTTTTTTTGGATGCGACAGCAAGCTTTTGAAGAAAATCGCATAACCGGAAGTATGGAGTTTACTCTTGTGATGTTTCAGTTTTTCCGATTGTTTTCAAAAACGCCTCTAACGATTTTTTCAAACTTTAAATTTTTATTACATTTTTAATGTGTATTGATGTGAGATAGGTAATTTTTCAGTTGAATGCCTCTAAAATGTTTTTTTTGTTTTTTTATATGATGTAGTAGTAAAGTTAAAAACAAATTTTTTAGTAATTCTAAGATCACTGTAAAAGGAAGATTTTTGTATCTAGAATCTGAAATGCCACTTTTGTGTTCGAAAATTGTAGATCCATTTTGTGTCAGTCTGACATAGATTAACGCTAAACCTAACCCGCTAACCTAGAATTTGATATATATTGCCGGTGCCACCCACAATATACTGCAGCACTGCCAAACGTATAACACGAAACACATTATTTTGCAAGCAAATGATCTGGATAAATTATTTATAATGATATAATCAAATTGGTTCTTCTTCGGGTTCAGTATACAAAGAAAATGTATACGACACAGGACCAGTATTCGCGTTTATGGTTTTGCTAGGTCACGTGATCGCCTTAACGGGATCTACCGTGATGTACTAGCTCGGCCATAAATGCTTAGCTACTGTAAAGTCGTAAATAGCTATTACCGTATTTGTACCGATAAGTTAAATTTTTCGGACTGAAATTAATTCCGTATGCTGGCCGTTTTCGAAAAAGATTATTTTTTCAATGTTTCGATGTTGATTTTTATAACTACCATAAAACAGTTTCTTAAAGTTCTTTCCGTAAATGTTATTGCTGCGGTTATAGTATTTCATTATTATATATTGTTCCAAAAATGGAGTCGAAATGTGTGTTAATAAATAAATATATGACGATTTTAGATTGACAGAACATTTTAAAAAAATAATTATCAAGTTCTACCATTGGTGTGTCAATAAACGACAAAACTAATGGGAATTTGGCGTTCCTACAAAACAAGTTTTTTCTACTTTGATGACGAAAATACTTCCTTTTTGCACTGAAACGTCCAGTAATAATCATACTAACTGCCTAAAACTAATAAATGTTAAATTGAAAAAAAAATCTGCAGAATGTGAAACCGCCGCGCCGTAGAAAAACTAATATGCAACACACGTGGTTTCAATTCATTTTGCCGAAGTAGATTTAGTCATAAAAATGTTTAAATTATCTATTTAATGTCTAAAAGTTGGGAAAATATACGTTAATAGTTATTTAGACTATAAGTGTTAGAAGTGCAACTTTTTTTAACAAGTGTGAAAAATTAGCACTCTAACACGAGTTGTCTATAAGATTTTTAAAAATTTCATTAAATATTCAGTAGGTATAGAATTTTATTTGCCTTCATTTTAGTCAAGTGCGTTGGTCAGTTCTGATAACTAAGGAAACGTCTATTTAAAATCGTTCATTTCAAAATTAAAAGCACACCGAAATTAATTTAAAAAAGCCTACTTTTTTAAATAAAATTAAAAAAATATATATTTTTAATGCCATGATGTATTTGTTATTTAAATTTCATAATAAAATGGTAAATGTGGCACACTAAAAAACGTTGTTTTTCTACTATAGAGCAATTAACAGTACATTGTTAATGTGTTAACCTAATGTTTATTCTTCACAATCCGTTAATCTAATAAAACGTTACACAATTTTTTCCATGTTTCATAGTTTATGCAAACACAGAAATACGAGGCATTTCTGAAATAAGTATGGGACGATTTTCAGGTTAGGTTGCAATAATTTTGCCAGTGCGTGAGTTAGTGCCAGAGTTCCGGTCTTATTAACCATACTATTATCACACTTACACATACAGCTAAATACTATATCAAAAGAGTGCCAGTTTTTCTCCCAAAAGATTTATAGTAAAATAAATAATTCATGTTGGCAATTAATAAATTGCTAAGTCGCCATCAGAAATTACTATTTCAATTGTGTTAAAAATCTGGAACGTCACTTTGACAGCACATAGCAAAATCAGATTTATTTCGAAATCTCGGGAATGCAAAAATGCCATATTATAGTGTGCATTCTTCAGGACTAAGGTGCCATGCAATCCCACGTGTGAATATTTACTTCACCCTGGGGATTAAATAGCACGCATTTGTCCCTTGGTGCATAATGTACTTTTCTGTTATCGTATTATAAAAAAGTTAGATTGTTCAGCGCTTAGAAAATGATAGGTAAGTTAGCTGTCCTTGAGTTCAAACTTGAGGCACAAACGAGCTAATTGATGGTCTTCCCCAAGCACCACTCACTCTCTAAGAAGAAATGTTAGGCTGGAATAAGTACTTAATTCTTGCTTAGCCTTTAGTTATGTCTTTGAAAGAAGTTTCAAAATGTCAATTTAAAATTTTTAATGTTTGCTTATTGTCATACTACAGTGTACTGCTTAGTTGCAGATTGACAGCTAAAGAATTATTGAGTTTCTTCAACTTTTATAATACCACGTAGTAACAAAAAACAAACTTATAATTGTTATTTGTTTGGTTTCAAACCTGCTTTTATTTCCATTGATTATAGATTCTTTTCGTTATACAGATTTATATGTACGTTCTTTTATTCATGAATGTACTGACATAGACAAAAGTGAATATCTGGGAAACTATATGAATATTATGGTTTTTGGAAGCGTTTGGTTCATATTTCATACCGTGACGTTTAATTGTATTTATAACATAGAATTATAAAAAAATAGGTAAAAATCCCATACATGTTTTATTTAGACTTTTTCCGCAATCATAAGGTTAGAAAAGGTAGAGAAAATTATCATTCTCTCGTAATAGAAACAGAAGGTTAGCAGTAACTTACACCAGAAATTATAAATTGTATATCAAAACTTACCTGGAAAATGCAGATTCAGGACAGTTCCACCGATCCCACTTAAAAACAGTTTTGCATTGGTCCATAGCCACCTGAGCACCATTCGCAATGCTTTCAATGAGATCTCTACTTACGCCCACCTTGAAAACATTAATTATTTGATAGTATTTATCAAAGAATATCTGTTGTTTTAAACTTACGGATTGCGACATTAGCCCTTTGACAGAAAACAAACCGTTGATACTAGAGGACCACGTTAAAGACACCCTAAACGAAATCGTCATCCAGAATATCACAAATAAGAGATGTTGACTTGTCATTTTCGCAACTTGCACTGACGAGTTTTTGTGTCGGTGCAGTACTATTCGTAAATGCGGTTTATGAATGAAGCTGCATTACTACGACAGCAATTACACCCCAAAGAAGGGAGGGTTGGTCACTTGGAGGGCCGAGGAATTACATTGCTCTTTAAAGTGGGGGGAAACTTACCTGCGATGAACGAGGCTTTGTCGGTGCCGCCTTCTTTTAATATAATATAAAATGAATTAAATTAAGCTAATAAGCAATTAATTGATCACATAAAAATAATCCTGGATTCAGTTATCACGTTATTAAATAGAAACAATTTAATCTTTATATTTTTTTTAATGTTTGATCGGTTTGTAAACGTTTTGAATATATCATCAGAAGTTGTACATAGATTTTTGGAGAACTTTAACTGATGGTAAATCAAAACTGCAACAAATTGGATTTTGAGATGACCGTTGAACTATTTATTTTTATTGTTAAAAAATCATTCAGAAAAAATAAAGTAAACCTTTATAGTTGCTAATAGTTTACATCAACAGGAGCAGCTCACTGCTACATTCTAGATAACTTTATACGTAACTGACTAAAATTAATTTTAGCTGGGAAAGACAGTTATTGTTCCAATTAGGATAAGTTTCGCAATAAGCAATTATTAAGAAATATTAACAGATAAATAAGTGAATGAGTCGAGGCCTTATTATTGATATAATGATTAATTTTAGTCTGTGGTTTTGCGTAAAATATTCTATTACTACATACTAGCTATGAAACTAGTAAGGAAATGTAGGTGATTATTTCACGTACGCGAAAATTGCTAAATGAGGCCGATTGTCGAGTTTTGTAAATCGCATAAGTGAAATATTCACTGATTTTCCTTACGTGTTTCATTGAACATTTTTTCTACTTTCGTTCAAATAAATGCAAAAGCCCATTTTAAATTATGAATTTTAACTTTTTTGTGACACTTATATGTCAAGTCGAAAAATCAAAGAAACAGATCAGAATCACGCCATCAAAGGATCTTTAATTTTTGTGTGTTATTATATTACCGAAACAATAACTATTTATATATCTAGGGAACAAAGGTATTTATTTCCTCCCGCGTGTGAATTTAACGCCCGACGTGTAGCGTAGGGTGTTAAACACACAAAGGAGTAAACAAACTTTTACTCCAGTGTTATATTGTTATGATAAAGACGGCTGGGCTAGTGTGTTGTATTTTTTAAATTATTATTAATTGATTAATGACCCTATCTCTTATGGGTTGGGTTGTTACATCCTACCAATTTATTATTTGGATGTGTAAAATTAGTTGATAATATGTATACTGGCTTTTTCATAAATTGTTCTGATTTTTACTTCCTTTTACGATAAAGGAAGTATTGGATTCACCCCAAAAATTCGAAATTGAGTTTTCAACAGATCTTCACGTTTTCGAGTCCCCTGAACCCCAAAAACATATTTTTGTGCATTGGTCTGTCTGTCTGTGTGTGTGTCTGTATGTGAACAGAATATCTCAAAAATGAAAAGAGGTATAGCGTTGAAACTTCATATATAAGTTTTGTGTACTATTTAGATGAGACAGCAAGATTTTGAAGAAAATCGCATAACCGGTAGTAGGTGTTTACTCTTGTAATTTTTCAGTTCTTTTCGATTTTTTCAAAAACGGCTCAAACGATTTTTTTCAAACTTCACATTCCAGTTAAATACTTCTAAAATGAGTTTATTTCGTTTTTTTTTCTATTCTTGTATTAACTCCTATTTTAAATAGAACACCCGATATATTATTATATTTTTGAATTCAGCTTAAAATTTTAGAGAAAATGTCTCTTCAACTAACGCTTTATTTTGTACCGTTTTTGTAGAATGTGGAATTTTTTGAAATTTTTGACAAATGCTTAAAAATTAAAAATAAAATTTTAATTCTCAGATCACTGTAAAAGGAAGTTGTGTTAGTGTATCACACCAGATTTTTATTGAATGCGACCTCTTCTACGCTGCCTATTTAACTTATCAAATAACTGAGTACGGGATTTGAAATTATGGGCAATAATCTGAATTTCAACTTATAGTTAGGGTTGCCATATTTGAAAATCACAATTTCGGGACAAAGATATGAAAGTGGTGGAGTGGGGTCTTGTGAAGAAAAGACAATTCATTACTTTAATTTGCTAAAAGCTTTTTTTAAATTTCTTCGTAGATAATTTTCCCAATACTAGAAACTAAATACTAAATAAATCCATTAAACTATTTATTATTCGCAAATAATAATAATAAATAAATAATAATAAAATACATTTTCTGTTCATCGTTTGTTTATGTGTTTTATTAATGTATAGAAAATCGTTTATTAATGTTCCCCATTACTAAATATTTTTTTATTTTCTAAAATCGTTTACTAATGACTCCTACTAATCAATAGTTTTCTATTAGTAGATACCAAGAATGTAAAAACTTTAAGTGTCAAATTTTTGTCATGCAATAAAATTAGATTTTCTCCAATTCCATAAGATATGATCAACGAAGCATTATTGTCAGTAACTCGTGTGTTAAGCGGTAACTAATAATCTTGACAATTAATGAGTTCGCTAGCACACGTTAAAATGTCTCGATTATTAATCGCTCTCACACTTGTTTGTTAAATAACTATTAAGAGGACCACTAATATTAAGCTCTAATAATAAGTTTTACAATATGTGGTTATTAATATATTAAGTACTAGGTACTTCTACCATCAGTTCACATTTGCATTTCCTTCTGCTGCAGCAGCGCTATTTCAATTTTGATTCTTGTAGTATCAATCATATTTCGTGGCAGTTTTACTTACATTAAATGTAGATCAAGGTGTTACTTGCATAAATTCATAATTAATCGCCTACTAAAAAATGCCTTTGGAACCCAGATGCTGAACAACTTGTTGTAAATTATATTTGAGGTATTGAACCAGAATTTGCACAAATATCTCGAAATCGGTAAAGCGCAACATTTTCTTGGAAAATCCGGATATTTCGGGACAGAATTTCATTGTGGGACAACTATCTCCAAATCGGTAGAATCCCGAAAAATCTGAACGTACGGCAACCCTACTTATAGTGCCCTAACCTCATATTTAGAATACAGAAACAAAACACAGTAGGCTTAATTTTAAACAATTACTCCCGCTATTACGTAGCGTTGCGTTGCTTAGGTGATATAACGTAAGTAAACAATGCCACTATAAACAAAGCACACACAAAGGACCCCACCGCAAAAATTACCGAATTTAATTTAGGATAATGTGCATCTAAGCCTGATTATGCTTCCTTGACTGCTAATTAGGGCTTTATCGGGCCACTAGCAATTCCCTAGATGAGTGGCCCCCTTATTATCGGCTACCCTGCCTTGCAAGCTTTCTGATGACTCGCCAATGTGACGCCTGTAGTTTGATCGCTGCCTCCGGCTCCAATCTCAGCTCCCGTGCCCGCTGCGATGTACGATGTTTGCTGGCTACCCTAGGATTTAAGGCATCCGCTTTTTATTTGGAGCATGAACAAATCACCGCCAAAAAACCTTAAAACCAGATGCACAGCTTAACACTCTTTGCAGAGGCGCTAGGAAATAATGTAAACTTCTGCCGCCTATCCAACAGCAGTGCACTAATCTGAACACTTTGTAATTATAAAACTTGTTATTTGTTATAACTATTTATTTTGCTCTTTGTGGGGAAGCCAAAACACACACAGCAGTTTGGCTTCGCCTCCCCCCTGCTTGCTATGACTACAGTTTAATTTTTTTAGTCAAGGCTAACGCTATTTTTACAGTTTCATATAGAATTAGTTCAAGGCTAATGCTATTTTTACAGTTTTAAATTCAAACTATCACATTTACGGAATAGTTTAATATAATATTTGCAATGCTTGAATTATATAATTCCTATCATAATTGTATGTTAGTATAAATTACCTTCATTGCATATGAGAAAAAATTGCCTAAAAAGACAACAATACCGTTGGACAGTCGATCTAGGGTACTCTGATATTAATTATATTAAGACAAGGGTGGTCTGCGTTGATTGATTAAATAATTGTTGAACGCAGGCGGCACATTCACGCACAATGTACTTTTTGTAATTATTGAATAATTATATCACAGTTAAGTTGTATGAGATACTGTGTAATTCTGTGATTAAATTCAGATGATAAATTCAGATTTAAAGATCAGGATTTTCAGAGATTAACAGTAAAGTAAACCAAGGTAGTTTACAAAGTAAAACGCATTCTAAAAAAATAAACAATTTATTCTGAACAAACTAAATCATAGCAAAAAAGATGCAAATAAAAGTAAAACTATTGTTATTTCATATATTACATACATTCAAGTTTGTAACTAAGTTCGTGTTCTAAGAGACCGCCTTCTTGCGCTAAATAATAACCTAAGCGATCATAGAAACTTCTTTGCACATTAGCCAACATACTAGGACTAATCCTTTGAAACGCCTCTTCAAGTTTTAAACGCAATTTCCCCAAATCGCTAGTAATGTTATCCGGAAAACCATACATTTTCGATTCTATGTAGTCGCATAAGAAGAAATCATTAGAAGAGAGACCACAAAATGCTTCCTCGTCCATTCAACAGCCTATTTGGTAACGTATTTTTGAGAGATTCTTAAACTACAACAGTGGTGTGAGTGTGGCAGCCATGCTACTGCAACCAAAGTTCATTAAATCTCCCATTCGCTATACTTCCAATTTCTGGAATGATTTGCTGTTGTAGTAGCGATTTAGAGCTAGTTAGGGTTCCATCAATCAAAAATAGACCAATCATGTTCTTACCCGGCATTCCTACCCAAACATTTAAGTTTTGGGGGTATTGAATCTGGAACTCAAAATACCTATGCAGGTTTTCTCGAGGCCAATAATGCACATTCTGTGGGTTATGGCGACCTTGCACTGGAAAAACGACTTTTCGGAGGAAGTGTTCGCCATTTCTGTCACAGTTTCACAAAATTCATACGTCTGAAATGTTCATCGGGAAGAATTTCGTGTGTCTTTTGTAGTTCGTAGGATCGATATCAAACTTTTCGTAAAATAATTCTAGTAGTGGAAGCACCTAAATCTACTAGTTCAACAATTTGGTTGAGAGAATAATCTGGATGGTCATTAGCGGTAGTACAAACCGTTAGTTCCTTTAAATCCCTGTCTTCGTTGGGAGATCAGGCCTTTTATGCTTTTCGGGAAAAACACAAAATTTTCAAAATGTGAGGCAACTCTGCACAACGTTAGTAACAATGGAGAACTTCTATTTTCAAATGTTGTGAAAGAATTTTGATTTCCCGAAACGTTTGACCCTGATAATAGCATTTTACAATTTGCACTTTTCCGTTGCCTCGTAGTTATCCATTTTAAAATAGAAATAATAACATCTAGTTGTGAAATGAATAGCAGTGTTTGATTCAAGGTAGGTTTTATTATTGGAGTGGCAGGGGCTCGTAGGAGAGAAGAGCTCAACTATTTACGCAGAGAAAGCGTGAAGGATGAGAACGCTTACATTCGATTCAGTTTACCAGACACCAAGACAGAATACTCTAGGGAATTTGTAGTAACAACAGGAAATATTGAACATCTGAATTTAATAGAAATCATTAAAAGCTATTTTCAACCTGCCGAAACTGAACACCGACGTATTTTTTGTGTCATTTCAAAATGAACGCTGCATAAAGCAATCTGTGGGCATTAATACCTTTAGAAATATGCCTAGAAATATAGCTCGATTTCTTGGACTGCTAAATATCGAGCAATATACAGGCCACTGCTTCCGAATACCATCCGTCTCTTTACTGGCAAATGCAGGTGCAGATATTTTAACACTAAAGCGACACGGTGCTTGTTAATCAACCGTTGTTGCTGAAGTCTATGTGAAAGATTATGTTGCTGTGAAGAAGATCGCTACGCAAATCCTAGGTAAAAACGACTCCCAGTCTGCTGAAAAGAATGTAACAGCTGCGTCGTTTGTCCTGCAACTCCAACTAAAGTTTCAGGTAGCAGGCTTCGGTAACTCATGAGAACTATAAAATTATCAACACAAACTATCTGCAGTATCTAGTCTCCTTATACGAAGCATGAAAAGAAAATTAAAGTTGGCAATACTGTTAGGTTTGTTTAATGATAGTGGCCAAGCTCCTGGACCGTCACGACCGATTCATTTGACAGGGTAATGATGGTTGAACCATTGCCGAACCCCACCTGCATAATGTTATGGTGCACCATCGACCTGCACCCACATATCGCGCCGGAGTGCAAGAGGAATATCATCCAGTAGGCCCGGAAGGTTATCATTCTGAAATTCTAAAAAATTTTCTGCATTTAGGTTTTCAAGAAGTATAAAAGGACCAATCAGCCTGTCTCCAAGTATTTCTGCCCATACATTTACTGAAAAACGTACCTGGTAGTTTCTTTCGTGAACTACATGAGGGTTTTCAGGGGCCCAAACTTTTTCGTTTGGGCAGTTAAAGATGCCGTTTCTTGTAAATCTAGCTTTGTTGATCCATAGTACATTGCTTATAAACAAAGGATTTCTTCTATGAGCTTCTACCAACCACTCACAAAAGGTAAATTGGTGTGGTTGGTCTTCCTGCAAAAAATTCTGAACTATTGTTTTGTGATAAGGATACAGTCTATTATCTCTTAAAATCCTGTGTACACGAGTCTTAGAAACAGTTTAGTTTTCCTCTAAGTTGGGTTTCCTTATTCTTGGTCGAGCTGTGTTCATATCATGAGTTGGAATAATGGTTCTAGTTTATCTTAGTCTTCGATCAGCAGCTCTTATGACAGTATGAGAGGGATACCTTCTGTTTGGAAAACGTATGGCGTACACCCTTGTAGCTTCATTAAAGTTTCCTTGACAGTTTCCTAAAGCACATATCATGTCTGTATGTTCATATGCCGCGTACTCTATGGTACAAAGACATTTTATGGTTGAACCAAATCAAACGCAAATGAAATTACAGTCTGGAATAAAGAGAATTTTGAATGTTTGTCTCAATTCATATCAGATCATCATGAATATGCATTGTTGTCATATTTAATTATAACAAAATTTCTTATCTCTTAACACCATTTCATAAACGAAATAGGAATAGTTAAAACAAATTAGCCAATAACTTTTATTTTAAATGTTTTTCCTGTTGATAAAATATGCGTTCTATTTAAGTATTTTTTATAGTTTCTTATAATATACTGTTGGAGATAACAACCTTAACCACACCGTACAAGAAAACTAAGCTGCACAGGACAATGTTTTTGCAGTTTTGTGTTCATATTTCATAATAATATAAAAATGTTACCTACAGCTTTAGTGGGAGTTGCGGAAAACCCTATATAAGTGCAATAACTGTTATATTAATATTTATAGTAAAATGGTAATTTTTCTTCTATTGTACTCGTTAATTATATCATAAGTAGTAAAACTGTTGGCAGCTAATCCTTTACATTTATTATAAAAAACAATAAATAGTGTAAAAATATATTTCGACTTCCGTCTTCTTTAGTTTACAATTTAAAATCTGTAAGTTAAAATGCGCAATTAGGTGTTATCATCACAACTTATGTAGGTAGGTGAGTGAACGAGTTCATCCACCTTAATATGAAAAATATTTTTATTTATCATAAATACATTTATAGTTAAAAATTCCAAATTCCAAAATAATCCTTGTTATAAAAATCGTTGTTAACTTCTAAAACTTGTGTTCTTATCAGAAATATTATTATGCTGTTACACTTTTTTCCCTCCTGATTATTTAATTCGTTTTCTATAGGAAAGAAAAATTTTTTGGTAATTTATTGTTATATATAGGTTTTTTTGTGAAGAACTTACTCAGTTGTACGAATAGAAGATTTATTACTACCTCTTGCTGGGAAATGAATTTTGAAATATGTTACTTGCAGCTTACGATTGCTAGTTACTATGCGAGATTTGCCAGTTGCACAAATTCCTGTTATTTAGTTTTGGTCCCTTTTAATTCTTTCTGTTATAATATCTATACCCCTAGCTAGGAATTATCTCTCTTTAATCGGTAAAATGCAGTTCAATATTTTTGGTGATACCAAATATGTCGATATTTTCGGCGAAATAATGGCTACGCTAAAATTGGATATCTTATTATTTCTGATTAGTATCATTCATTATTATATATGAAAAAGAGGGAGTTAATATTATATTTAAGTTTTTATTTAATAAAATTCATTATAACTTACTATTGTTCTAAAAATCCAATTTCCTTTAAGTGGCAGAGCAAGTTTGGTTAAGGTGCGGCCATTTTCATGCGTCTGTAATTTGGTATGTGTTGTTTATGACCTAGTGAGAAAATTTCTCTCTAATCTAAAATTAGCATTTAATACAATTGTCATTTTTTGAATGTTAAGATTATTGAAGATATTTATTTGAAAAACATTATTTTTAGAATAATTTATGAGAAATTACATTAAGTTTTTCAATGCCAGTTTTATAATTGATTGAATGAGGACTTTTTTAATTTCTATAATTTCCATTATTAGGCGTTTTTGTAGGTTATTTTCTTTGTAGTATTTTTGTGGATTTAAAATCAAAGTTGTGAAAATTGTCAACTGCGTGATCGGACAAAGCAGTATTAACTTGTTTAGGATTTTCAGTTTGAGTTTTTATTGAGTTTTTATGCTGTGAGATTCTCTTTTTCAGCAGTTATTTAGTCTGTCCAATATATTTAGCTTTACAATTGTTGCAACTCAATTCATATATTACATTTGATTCATTATTTATTTCAATATTATTCTTAAGGTTGCTAGAAAATATTTTTCCGAGAGTGTTTTGATTTTTAAAAGCTACTTTACTATGATATTTATTAAGTTCTTTTTCTAATACTAAAGATAAATTAGGGATATATAGTAAAGTTATATAATTAGTGATAATTTCAGTATTTGTGCGATTATTAAATTCAACACCAAGAAAATTTGGTTGTAAATTTATGGAATGTCTTTTATTTGTATTTTTTATTTGTTTTAATCTATTGTTAATTGTTTTTTCTATTAATTTTATTGGATAATTATTTTTAATTAACATTTGTTTGATTTTGTTTATACTATGTTTATGAAATTTGTTTGAAGATAATTTTATTGCTCTATCGATTAAATTATTAATTAAGCTTATTTTATATTTAATAGTTGTAATTGAATTATAGTTTAAATATCAGATTTTGTCTTTTCTGTACCAGTTTGTCTCTATTATGTTATTTTTATTTCTCCTTAAGTTTAAATCCAGAAAATTTATAGAATTATTTTTATCCTCTCGTTCCATTGTGAAATGTAATCTTGGATATATGCTATTGAATATGTTATAAATGTTAGTTATATTATTATTTTCAGTTGCGTGTTTGCGTGCAATTGTTGCATCTTACATGAGCCCTCTCTGCAACCTTTCGAAATATATATCTAAAATTCTGACAAAAATAACAAAAACTAATAAATACAGTGTGAAAGGTTCGTGGTCATTTAAAAAAATATTGATGAAACTATTCGTCCTAATAATCATTCACTCTTTCCACTTGACGTAATATCTCTTTATACAAATAATCCAACAAGTTTAGCACTTGAAACGATTGATAAATCTTGGCATAAAATTAAAGAAATAACAGATATACCTTTAGACAAATTTAAAAAAGCAGTAGAATATATTTTAAACTCAAATTATTTCCAATTTAAAAGTAAAATACATAAACAGAAATATGGAGTAGCAATGGGACAACCATTATCTAGCAGAATAGCAGATCTTGTAATGCAGATTAGATAAGAAAAAAAATTAAAAAATAATACCGAAATTTATAACATATTCAATAGCATACATCCAAGATTAGATTTCACAATAGAACGAGCGGATAAAAATAATTCTATAAATTTTCTGGATTTCAACGTAATTAGAAATAAAAATAACATAATAGAAACAAACTGGTACAGAAAAGACATAAAATCTGATAGATATTTAAACTATAATTCAATTACAACTATTAAATACATATAAAATAAGCTTAATTAATAATTTAATCGATAGAGCAATAAAATTATCTTCAAACAAATTTCATACACATAATATAAATAAAATCCAGCAAATGTTAATTAAAAATAATACAATAAAATTAATAAAAACAATAATTAAAAATAGATTAAAACAAATAAAAAATACAAATAACAAATATTCCATAAATTTAAAACCAAATTTTCTTGGTGATGAATTTAATAATTGCACAAATACTGAAACTATGACTAATTATATAACTTTACCATATATTCCTAAAATAACTTTAGCTCATAGAACCACTTTATGATTATAACAGACCACTGGCCTACAATAAGAGGAAGAAGAAGAAGAACTTTAGCATAAAAAAATAACTTAATAAATATTATTGTAAAGTAGCTTTTAAAAATCAAAACACTCGGAAAAATATCCTTTAACAACCTTAAGAATAATATTGAAATAAATAATGAATCAAATGTAATATATGAGTTGAGTTGCAACGATTGTGAAGCTAAATATATTGGACAGACTAAACAACTGTTGAAAAAGAGAATTTCACAACATAAAAATTCAATAAAAATTAAATGAATGTCATACCAGACTCGTTCAATTGTATCCGCTAATAAATCGTAAATCGCCATTACGAATCAAGTGTGCACTTCTGATGTACAAAGCATTACTGAGGCCTGTTATTACATATGGTTGCAGCGTTTGGGGAGCGGCATCTAAAACACATATAAATAAAATGCAATTGTTTCAAAACAAAATATTGAGAATAACTACAAACGCGTAGTGGTTTATTAGAAACAAACACCTGCATGATGAACTAAGCATACCGACCGTGAGAGAATTTATACAGAATACCAACAAACAGTTTTTCAAAAATATCCAGTCTTGCCCTGATGCTGCCGATTACTCCATTGGGGAACTTACTCTACACGTGCGGCTAAAACGACAACTTCCTCAAGATACTTTAACATTAACCGACAACAGCGACTCTGACTAAAACTAAGTGTAATGCCGGAGGAGCTACCAGTACTAGTGCCCTCTTAAAGTCAAGTGAAGTGTCAAAGTTAAAATGACCAGCACAACCGTGAGTAACATAGCATATGTTGAACAGGTTAAACATAAACATTAAAAAGGAGCTACAACTTCTAAGCACCTTAACTTCATTGAAATATTTATATCACTTATTTGTCCTACCATATATTAATTATCTCCTAATAAAGCGTTGTGCTGTGCATTTTTTCCCGAGTTTGGTATGGTTACAGATCGAAAGCACTGGCCCGAGGTCTGTAAGTCAAGAGAAGATATAAAACATGAATATTTCCAGTGGTGTATACAATATTTTATTTACTAGCATATTAGGAAAATAGTATGAAATTTCAAATTATCATAAGTGCCATATGACATATTTAAAATACGTAAGAATCTGTAAGTAACATCAAGGATTGTGAATGTATGGTTGCTAGGACGTTGTTTGTAGTTGCATGTTTACTATGAGAATGAGGGAGACATAATTTGAAAAATATTTAGTAGTACGCTGCAATTAGACCCAAACCTCAACATCCAAAGTAAAAGTTTCCCTCCAGCTCTAAATTGTTGTATACAGTCCACATATTGTTTGGTAAAAAGTTACACCATTTTAAGCGTCGGGTTTGGGGGAGGGAGGGGGGAGAAGTTAGTAAATTAGTAGTTTTTATCAGTTTTTCTTAAATATTTCGAAAACTATGAGGTTTAGCGCGAAAAGTGTTATATACAAAAATAATCTACATTAAATTGCGAACAAAACTGGTCCTTTGCATAATCTTGCTAAAGTGGACGGCTCCAGAGTTACGAAGGTAGTACGGTGTAATTAGTCCAAAAAACGGCCTAACCTCAACATCCAAAGTAAAAGTTTCCCTCCAACTCCAAATTGTTCTATACATTCCACATATTGTTTGGTAAAAAGTTACACCATTTTAAGCGTCGGGTTTGGGGGGGGGGGGAGGAGGGGGGAGAAGTTAATAAATTAGTAGTTTTTATCAGTTTTTCTTAAATATTTCGAAAACTATGCGGTTTAGCGCGAAAAGTGTTATATACAAAAATAGTTGTGCGAACAAAAATGGTCCTGTGCATAATCTTGCTAAAGTGAACGGTTCCAGAGTTACGGAGGGTGTAAATGTAGACATTTTTTAGATTTTTTGGAAAAAATATGACATCACTAAGGAAACAAATTTTTTTTGTTCTGCTGTCATTTTTATTATTGTTCGTCTTTAGAATACTGTGCGAACTATGTGATAATCACAGGATTGTATTTTGTTAAAGCAAATTGCCGCCTTTTTAGTCAGAGTAATTAGTTCACCACCCTTGTCCTTACAAGGTTTCAACACACACTCCGCCATAATTCACACACTTTAGCAAGATTATGCACAGGACCATTTTTGTTCGCAATTTAATGTAGATTATTTTTGTATATAACACTTTTCGCACTAAACCGCATAGTTTTCGAAATATTTAAGAAAAACTGATAAAAACTAATAATTTACTAACTTCTCCCCCCTCTCCCCCCCTAAACCCGACGCTTAAAATGGTGTAACTTTTTACCAAACCATATGTGGAATGTATAGAACAATTTGGAGTTGGAGGGAAACTTTTACTTTGGATGTTGAGGTTAGGCCGTTTTTTGGACTAATTACACCGTACTACCTCCCTAACTCTGGGACCGTTCACTTTAGCAAGATTATGCACCGGACCATTTTTGTTCGCAATTTAATGTAGATTATTTTTGTATATAACACTTTTCGCGCTAAACCGCATAGTTTTCGAAATATTTAAGAAAAACTGATAAAAACTACTAATTTACTAACTTCTCCTTAGCATAGAATTTCGGCTTAGACCGCGTAGTATTTGTGTATGAACACCCAGCATTTTCTGGCTTAATGTGCCTTGCACCTTGTGAAGTCGAGCAAAAACCCGCGCGATGGCCATGCTCTCTGGTGGCTCGTGTTGTTTCAGTATCTTGAGAACGAGGATACTTAGGCAGATTTGGCCGTTTTGCTGTTTGTGCATCCATATTCACTAACGTTTCGCAAGACCTTGCAGCTTGCATCATCAGAGTGAAAGTCGCACTTTAAGCCAGAAAATGCTGGGTGTTCATACACAAATACTACGCGGTCTAAGCCGAAATTCTATGCTAAGGAAAATAATTCGAGTAACCGCGAAAGCCTCAAACAGTACACAAGTTCGTTTCATTTGGGTAAAAGTAATCCACGCTCGATGTATGAAATTAATGATCTACACAGTGGAGGCTCGTGATAATTATATTTAGGAGGCTCTTAATTTTTAACAATACTAAGCAAAAAATAATAATTAATGACTTACCCACATTCCGGCAATGTTTAGATCCGCTTCTAGCAAGGATTTTTAGTTTTAATAATACAAAAGAACATCATATGCGCAGACAAAAAAATATTCAAACACAACACAAAATGTACATAAATGTTAAAAGACACTACAATTTATTTAATAATGGGAAAACAGAGCATGCATCACAATCACAAATCCATTTGTTTTTATTGTAAATGTCCACAGCAAATGTCTTGTAAAATTGCTGGTGCCAACTTTATTTTGCAGGTTGAAATTTAAAGTTTTTTTAGTATAACCTGTTCAGCTAACGGTAGGCTTTTAAAATTAATGATGAGAATACTTGTGCGTGTTATACGAGTACCTAGTCGGTGGAAAGTATCAAATCTGTGAAGGCCCGACTTACCCTAAGACTTGCGTACGCATTCCAAACAGTTCATTCAAAAACGTGTGTGTAGTTGAAACCTTTGTACCAACTATAAGCAACCTACCATTAGAAGGCTCACATAACTTCGACTAGCTCAATTTTTCCATATGTACACAAGGCGTGTATATTTCGTCGTACGTGTGTGTGCTTCGTTATTAAAAGTGGATAAAGTTAAAATGGCGTTGTCTTCTGATAATAAACGTTTTCGACATTTTAGAACAACTTCGTCGCAAAATAGGTACATTTCGGGAAGTGCGTTGATGATTAACTCTACCATTTATGCAACACACTGAAATACGGAATAGCGTTACACAATTCCCTGTTTGTGTCGCCAAAGAAAAAAGTGGGAATTGTGTGCTACAAAGAAGGAAATGTGTTACACAATGCCCAAGTTTTAACTTTTTACACATTTAAGGTATACATAAGGAATTTTGTGTGTTGCCGCCATATTTTCTTTTTTACTTTTTTCCCAGTTTTTTCATACAAACTTTAAAATGTTAACTGATGCAAAATAAGACAAAAACATGATTATTCCTTGACAAATAGGATATAAATATAACTTATTAAACGACTTATTAGTAAAAAATTGGAAAATATTAAATTTTATTTTTTTTAACCGAATTTTTGAAAAATACCTTCGTTATACAGCTTTTCTTTTTAAGGCCCGTGCTACCATTTGTTAGTATAACAAAAAAGTACACGAAAAATCTTTCGTCGCAAGAGAAAAAAACTTTTGCTTGCTGGAAATATGCATGTCAATATTTACACGTAGTACCTATTATTTAGCGTCTACCTATAGTGTAGTGTCTAACGCCATCCTTATTAATCAGTTAGGTGTACGGAGTTGGCACAGGATGGGAAGTGCCTAATAAATTTGAATACACATTATAATCTTAAGGAAACAAGAATACAAAAAATATATATTTATGCCTACAATGTGTAAAGCAATTCACATCTTCCCTTTTGAACTAATAGTGCGATTTGTGACATACATAATTACTGATCTGAGGCAGAAGTTAATACGTAATTGTTTCGACAATGTGGCGCTAAAAATTTGGTAAAGGAGGGCACAACTATCGAAACAATTCCTTAATTTTTCCCTAAATGTTTCGTGTCACGGTGCTTCACTTTCTACGTATAGCAGACACAAAAAGGTTACATTTTCGACACATGCATGTGTAGCTTGACACATAGATCTGAAACAATTACGTGATTACTCCTTGAATGAGTCAAAATTTTGCTCACTGGGTGGCTGGTACGCCGATGATTAGTGTGAGGTAATGTGTGGTGAACACCATAGCCTGTTAAATAACATATTCATACAGGAGTGTTAAAAAATAATTTCTAGTAATTTTATGTTTACTTCATTATATTTTGCTGGAATTTCAGCTAGCTACTTATTTACAGCTGTCCATAATAATAATAATAATTTACTTTTACTTTTTGATAATTGTTATATTTTGAGGATACTTCTTATTATATTGCAGAACCTTAAAATGGTACCAGACCACCCATCAGCTAAAAAAGTGCAGATGTTCGCACTAACGGGAACCGCACACATCCTTGGAAAGCTTCTAGGGTAAATCACTGTGAACTCTTGTTAAGATCTGCATTTACCAAAATAATGTCATTAAATGACAAGAAGAAGAAAACTTTGGATAATAATACTAACAATAATTACCAATAATTCCATATGATTTTCTCTTTCTAATTTTCAATGAATATTATCTCTTTATAACCTGATTAATAGAATACAATGAGAGCTTTTTAACAGTCAACTTATAAATACAAGAAAGATAGAACAAGGGTAAAAGCAAAGATAATATATAATATATTATCTTTGGTAAAAGTATCCTGATTTTGGCTCCCGTTTTGCTTTTCAGTCTTGTTCTAATTTTAATAGTTTTTGCATTTTTAAAATTGAGTTGTAAATGAAGTTACAAAGAAAATGTTTTGGCGTCTTTAGTCAAGAAAGCGCACAGCAAAAATACCAACTACAAACATGTGCTCATAATTATGTACAAATTAGACAAGCATATCTTAATTTTTCTAAAAGGACTGAAAAAGTCAAACGAAACACTTAGTAATGTAAATTACAGTAATTCGAGAAAAAATATCACAGCCTGTAAGATTCGAACCTACGCTTCCAAAGAGAATTTTATTTCCAGTTAGACGTCTTAACCTCCCAGTCAATGGAATGAAACGTATTACGAAAGGCAGGGTGACAAGCAAAAACTTAACACATGCAGGCAGGCAGGCACATACTCAGCCATAGCATACGTGTATATTGTAAAAATAGTAGCTTTTTTTAATATTATTCAAGAGAACTTCTCAATGAGCTAGTTTTAAAATAAAACTGTAGGTGTTTTAAACTGAAACTTCTTAAGAATATGTTGCGTCAATGAATGGCAAAAGGTCTTTGATTATAAACAATGAAAAATTATAGGTTTATAATAATGGCATATTCCACATCGACAATACTGAACAATCAATAGGTTGTTCAATATTGTCGATAAAAACAAACAATTCTACCTTAATTTTCGTTTTAATCTCTATTTAAGTTAATCTTATATAACTTCAATTAACTGTATTTTCAGCAAAAATAACAATTTATGTCTTGTACACATTTTCCATGTGATTTTGTTGATTTCCACAGTTCCACTTATCATAAGATTGTTATATATTACAATCGGGTTTCTTCTGGCTTCTGGTTGTTTTCAAAATGGCTCTCTAAAACATATAGTAGGGAGGCCAAGTGAATTAATAATTATTTTCGTGGGACTGAGTAGGTTTATACCGACAAGTGATACCATTGTAATCAGCGGTGTTTCCTTAGTAGAAAAACTCCTGTTGTCGCTTTCTCAGCCTGTGGAGTGAGGAGCTATGACGTCACAAAGATGGCGATTCTTGGTATCAGGTTTTAATACAGTAAGACTAGGTTTAACCCAAACATCCAAAAAAGAAAATTCTACCCAGTGGCAAACTGTTTAGTACCCTCGTCTTAGTAAGTGGAAAAAAGTTGCATGACCTTGCGTGTCGGATTTAGGCGGGAGGGGGTTGGAAAGGTGGTAAAATGGTAGGTTTCAACAGTTTTACAGTTTTTCGCAAATATCTCGTTAACTGCAAGGTTTAGCGCAAACTTGATCTTATACAAAATTAATGTACATTTAATTTACAATAAAAATGGTATGAATTTTTGCACTGCAGTAAAGGATTACGGAAATATGGAGGAGGTAAAAATGTAACTTTTTCAGTCTGTCAAAAAAAGCAAAAATCACGCCTATGAACTCGTAATATTCGCTCCAAGTGTATTATATAAAGTGTTCAAAGAAGTGGGGAGGTCAGGTGTTTATGGTAAAGCACCCAGCATAAAAGACGAACAACATTTACCCAGATCATCCACTACTACACATGTGGAAGTGAAAGTGGAAGATGGAATTAATGTCACTCTAGGACAAACAAAATTTCTAACTAGTATTAAGAACAAGATACAACTGATTACTCTCATCACTGTACACTTACAGCAAGCTGGCTGCAAAGTGATTCAGGCAGAATGTGATGCTGACACCAAGATCGTTTTTACTACAATTGACGAATCAAAGAAGGAAACAGAGGGGATCGTAATTGGCAATGACACCGATTTATTGGTCTTGTTGATTGTTCATGCTCCAGCCATCAAACAGTTGAAGATGGTTGTACCGAATAAAGGTATAACCAAGAAGAAAAAGTTTACTGCATTGGAGACATTCAGTGTGGTATCGGGAAAATGAAAGATGTTCTCTTGGCAGTTTACACTTTCGCCGGATGTGATACCGCCTCTTCAATTTATAGAAAGGGAAAAATAACGCCGTCTGAAAGCGTGCGACGTGACAAGGAATATTACTTAAAGCAGTTGATTTTTAACCACCCAAATGCAGACCCAGATGCAGTAACTGGCTGGAAACCATTTCTTCCTTTCGATATTTGCATCAACAAATGCAGATAATTTGGATAATCTGCGCCATCAATGTTATTTGTAGACCATCGCAAAGGAGCCTGTATACACAAATTTCAGGTTGGCTGTACTTTTCCCTACTTTAGCAGCTGCACAACAACACTCTTATAGAGTTTACCATCAAGTGCAGCAATGGCTCAATCTCAATAAAGATTCACTAAAATGGGGTTGGAAAAGGATTGGTGGTTATGTGCGTCCAGTTGCAACCACAAAGGCAGCTGATCCTGAAAAATTGCTCTCCCTCATTGTTTACACTTGTAATGCGGGGTGTGTCAGGAACTGTAAGCGTCGACAGAGTGGCTTGAAATGCTCAAACATGTGCAACAATTGCTCCGGATATGGGTGCACCAACACAGATGCACTAATTATTGACGACGGCATCGATGAAGATAATCTTCAAGATGAAAAAGAGCTTGAAGGTTTTTAGGTTACTGATTGCTGTTATTTATTATTATGTAACTACCTTGAACGTTGTACATAACACTTTTCATTGAAGAACATTGAATTTACTGAAAAGCATGTATTGTGAAAAAAACAATTTCCATTATTTTTTGTACTACAGCTTATTAGATAAAGTTTGTAGTTAACCCTGTTTCAATGATATCCACATGATTTTATCTTTTTAGGATGATATGACAAAAGATAGAGGTAATTTAAGTAGGTGTAATTATAAGAACACAAATGGGAACGAAAAAAACGATATGATGAATTATTCAAAGAGAAAAATAGGCAAAATGAAGATAAAACGACAAAGGAGGGGAGCAATGTAGATATATTATCATATACATATACATAGCCGTATCATTCGTTTTTGCTCCTGTAGAAGCATAGGGCGTCTTTCGACGATTCTTCATCATTTGGTGTTTCCACCTATATGGTAGCAGAGTTGCCAGCTCTGTACCAACATACATACATACACACATACAAATGTTCCTATCTTATTGATGCGTCGCTAAGTACTTTTTATAACTAAACATACTCTTTATAACGAAACACTAATTTTTAAGTGAGTACGATGAATCCCAAGCTAACTGGAAAATAATGACATCATTACCCCTTCCATATCTCTGTAACCCTTGTCGGGAAGTCAAAAATGCATAAGACCATTATTATTGTAAATTAAATATAGATTAATTTTGTATAAGATAAAGTTTGCGCTAAACCTTGCAGTTAACGACTTGCGCCACGCGCCTTCGGCTTGTGGCGCAAATGTCATCTTCGTGAATAATGGCTGTCATAATCGCTCATATAATAATATACTATTACTTCAATTTCCTATTATTGTCCAACATTCAAATATTTTAGACAAAGGTCAGAAACCACTATTGGAAATTCGAGAAGAAATTAACTGAATAATTTTGACCTTCCCAACAAATATTATTTTATAAAAAATTCCACTCAGAAAGAATGCCACAGTTAGTTGCAGGTAATAGTCGTTATTCGGGAACATACATTTTCAGAATCTATAGCTATAAATTTCAAAACAGGCTCCAAATTAGATTTTTTAGGTATTTGTTTTTGCAATTTAGTTACTAATATTTAAAATGTTATACGTTTTTCATAATTGTAAGAACATCAAATTACTTGTAAATCGTTTTTAACACATTTATTTAATTAAAAATACACAAAGAAATAAATCAACAATACGAATTTTTGATTTTACATTAATTTATCTCTCGAAATTCTTTGTGTACTACGAATTTTCCAAGCAATACCGTTTATTAGCCATGTCTACAAAATTTTCCAAGAAACTGTAAACCAAACCGGATGTGCTTCTTTATGATTTTCGAGCACTAAATTAAGCAATACCTTCCTTACACCCTATGAGGAATAAGGGCAATTTAGGACACCCGCTGGTATAATCTGTTGAACCGATGGTTATATTGAAGGTTGCCTACCGCATGTTTTGAGAACGAAGACAGGTTGTAGAAATACTACCTGTTAAAGGTGGCAAACCGACAATCCCTATTTTACAATAGCCGATGATTCACCTTTGACGTCACAAATCCTAAGCGCCGTCCTAAGTTAAATAAGCCAATAAACTGAAAAATTAGGAAAATAAAATTCAAAATTAAAAAAAAATCACACATTAGATTTGCAAGTACTGAAAAAAATTAAGGTTACATAAATACAATTAAAATTTCAAATATAAAAAAATCTAATGAAATAAAAATTCCTAGTTTTTGTTATTTTCTAGGAAAAACTTAAATTAACATTCAAAGATAACCTACTATTTTTTTTACTTAGAAAATAAGCCGCATCAACCATTTGGCTATTAGAGGCGGTACATTACATGATTATACTTAATTTACGATTTTCCTTTTTAAACTATTATCTGTTAAACATTTTATGATTTTACTAATGTTACATTGTTCGTTCAAAAGTTCACTTAGATATTGTTGTTCATTTTATTGTGTGAAGTCTATTAGAAAGTATTGAACAGATATGGTTTCTTGACATCGATCACAGATGGGCATTTCGTGTAAGTAGGTGTTGATGGGTGAGTTTTGTGTGCCCGATTCGGAAACGGGAGAGTTTGACTTGCTCGCATATATTAGACTTATTAGAGAGTGGTTCTTTTACCGGATGCACTTTTATTTTAACCTGTCTTAGTTTAGAATTAGATTGCTCCTACTCATTTTGCCACTTTTCACGCTCTGAGTTTTCAATAAATTTAGGTCACTGTAAGTTGTTAATTGGATAGTTTTTGGTACGCGTACTAGTTTACGTATCAGCAGATCCATTACCATCAATCCCGATTTGTTATGTCACTCACTGAAAGGACACTTGTATATTTTTGGTGTTAAGATTGTGCAGTTCTTCTTTAATCAGTTTTATTACAGGGTTGAAGGGGTACATTTGTTTTATATTGTGAATTACATTCCTTAATTATTAAAATCTACAAAAACTTCCCTATGATGCGTATTGCGTACCTATGTCATTATACATACTATACGTATACCGAGTGTTTCAGTTAAGGTGCGAACATAGGGAAATAGCATGGGAAATCGTATATATGCAGATTTCTGCTTGCCGCTTGAATTGATAGAATTGATAGAGAAAGAGAAAAAAAATGCGCTTATTTTGATTCTACTTTACTTGATTTTGTTGCTTGTTTAAGATAGAAATAGCTTAAAAACTGTAATAAATATTTTGAATTTTATTCACAAAAAACAGACCAGCTATGATCAAATTTGTTTATGCTAAAATAAATGTTATTTTCTGTCAGTTATCAATTCACGTATTTAACTAATTACTATTAATAATAGTGTTGAATATTCTAATGAAGAGTGGGTATTTATTATCAAAACATTTTACAGTGACGTCAATTTACGCACAGGTCGTGGTTTATTCTCGGTTAAATTTAATAATCGACCTATTCCATCTGTATCAACAATTCACAGGTTTGTGAAAACATTTGAAACTACAGCAAGTGTAGCAGCAGGTGATTCAAAAGGTAGTTTTAATATTGTGGTTTATGCAAATATTGAATCGAGACATTGACATTACAGGCAAACTGAATAGAAGAACCAACGATGAGCTGGAAGAAAGAGTGTTGGGGTTGATAAATGCTGATCAAACAGCCAGCTTAAGATGTATTGCTCGAGAGTGCAGCGTATCTACACGGTCAGTGCATAAGTTTCTCAAGAAGCATGGTTAGCATCCCTACAAACCTCAGTGCCTCCAAGAGATATTCTTAGTCGATGAAGAAAGCAGGCGCGTATTCTGTGAAGTCATGCAGAAACGCTCAAACGAAGATAGGAACTTTTTGTGCTGAATCTGTTTTACAGATGAATGTACGTTCACACTTAATAATGAACGGAATACGCAGAACACTCGATACTGGGCCCAAGAAAATCCTCGGATAGCTTTTGAAACAAGAACGCAGTTCTCACAGAGAATTCATATTTTCAACAATTATTGGATCGTTTGAAATAGTTGGAAATTTAAATTTTGATTGTTATTTAGAACTTTTAATCAATCAGATCGGCCCTACATTAGGAGAAGTTGCGCGTGAAAATTAGGAGATTTGGTTTCAGCATGATGGCTGACCAGCGCATTATGGTTTGAATGCGAGGGAATATCTAAGTGATAATTAACCTTCTTGCTGAATTGGAGCGGTGGCACTACCAACTGGCCACCAACATCTCCCGATTTGGCACCATGCGACTTTTTTTTGTGGGGTCATCTGAAAAACAAAATTTACAGAAAACGCCACCCAAATATTGACCCTGCGGGAAGCGATCGTTGCGGAGTGTAGGCTAACCACAGATAGACAGTTGGCTAATGTATGGCAGGTATTTTATAACAGATTGGGTTATTGTTTACAGCGTAATGGAGAACTTTTTGGGTACTTTCAATAAATTTGCTTGTAGCTTCAATTTTTTCACAAACTTGTGAATTGTTGATACAGATGGAATAGGTCGATTATTAAATTTAACCGAAAAAAAATCACGAACTGTGCGTAAACTGACGCCACTGTAAAATGTTTTGTCTTTATTAGAATATTCAAAATTATTATTCATAGTAATTAGTTAAATATGTGAATTGATAACTAACAAAAAATAACATTTATTTTGGCATAAACAAATTTGAGCATGGCTGGTCTGTTTTTTGTGAATAAAATGCAAAATTTTTATTACAGTTTTAAGCTACTTCTATCTTAAACAAGCAACAAATTCAAGTAAAGTAGTATCAAATTAAGCCAATTTTTTTTCTTTCGATTGATACCATTATCAATCCTATCAATTCAAGCCGTAAACAGAAATCTGCATATACATATACGATTTCCCATGCAATTTCCTTATGTTCGCACCTTAAGTGAAACACTTGGTATGGGTTCTTTATAATATCGTGTAATGCTTTTTTAATACCGTTTTTAAATTAATTGTTTTATACGTATTGCTTTTCAGAAAATCTTATGTATTTCTACAACGTCATTTGGATATACCTATTGTGCAATAGGAAACACTGAAATACTACAGTAAAGAATTATAGGAGAAATTAGTATTTTACTGGATGGCACTCGAAACTTAATCTGGAACTTTTTAATTAAAGGTGATATGCTGATTCTTTACAATCTGCGGGCATAAAAAGTTATTTATGATACAAGTGCTAAAAGTGCCTGTTTAGTGAACGAGGCATGAAAATTATATAAATTATGTCAAGTGCAATAACACTTTTACCATGAGCTTGCATACAAATGTTTTCGACGACCTTAAATTTACTGTTATTAATCCATCAATATTGGTTTAGCAAAGATTAACATTTTGACAGTTATAATTTATGTTATAATAAAAAAAATGGCAGTGGATAAGTAGCTGATACTGGTGACTATTTCTGTAGCCAGTAGTTGTCAAAGTTAGTTGACAAAAGTAACTATTTTAATAATAATTTTACTTTCGCCATTACTTTTAGGCTCTAATTATTTAAAACACTTTTTCTTTAACAAAAGAAGCAACTAGAGTAACTTTATAACCTCGCTTTCAGTTTAATATACGTAAATTCAAAATCAGCTGTTTACTTTGAGCATGCTAAATGTAAACAGCAGATTTTACTTAGCAGTCTGCTCTATAATATGTCATTTTTAGTTCGACAAGCTATTGGCGAAAGGCCTACTTTTAGTAGGGGTCGTAGAACAAATTTATTCATGACAGGCAGTTATCAACAATCACCCCCAGTAGGATATTTAGCAGAAGGTAATTCTAAATATTTTTTTACAAAACCAGAAGCTGCTACCGTTTATCTTTTAAAAAGTAAGATGTCTGTAGATTTTTACACAATTTAGTATTTATTTTAGGTGTTATAAAAGTCCTATTTTAAAAAAATAGGTATGGCTATATACCACAAGGTCAGCATTGTGATATTTGTTAATAAATCATAAAATTTAGTTAACATGGGTTTAATTGACTGCCAATTAGGTCAGTTGTAAATTATAACTTATATTTTGTGCAATGTTAAATAACCATGTGAAACTTAAAAACACAAAAACAGGAACGTAATAAGAACAATGTGAAATTACCCAGTAGGTTAATTTTAATACTAATGAATCATAGCAAGTCTATTTATTGCATATACTTGACACACAAAGTGTCTCAAAAATTCAATAAAAAATATTATCACCTTATTAATATCAAACACAAACCTTTTTAACCAAATTTACGTATGCTCAAAAGTCCTTAGTTTCAACAGTATTGAGTTTCAAAGTTATTAAAAATTTTTTTTTATTGATAGTAATAAAGGTTTTAAAGTCTTAAATTTATGAAATCCGAAGAAACTGAGTAGCGAAGATGGGTAAGCGCTTACCTTGGATTAAGCAAATCCTCGGTTTGAATCTCGCGAGGGCCGGAATTTTCCGCAGCCTTGCGATTTGAACCGGGCTCGGTGAGACCATTCACAGTTAGGCACCAAATTAACTGTGCCCTACTCAGAACCACAGACATAAGAGATAGAGTAACAAGGTCAACGTAACACACACACACACACCTCACACAATGGTTGCTGTGCAAGCACAAACGGCGCGCTCCAACTTTGTATCCCGAATCCGGGGCAAGTTGAGCATTGTACCGCCAGATGCAAGCACATAAAGCACCAGCCTCTACACCGAAAGGTAAAACGAGGTTATCGATTATACATATACATACATACATACATACATTTATGAAATCCTTTTGCATGTGGGTTTTCCAAGTTGCTAGGGATTTTAACAAAAACCACTTTCCTGTAGTAATATGGAAAGTACATTAGAGATGATTGAAAACTCTACATGAAAATGTGTTGCCCTGAAAAATAGTTTGAGGTTATGTCAATTATTATTTGACAAAAGGTGTAAAATTACAATCAAAATGAACCCGGTGGTTTCTAAAAGGCAGTAAATTTTCAATGATATATTTTCAGACCATTTTCATTGCACGCAATATATTTACTAGACTATGTCCAGGATATTTGTTATATAATGCATCAACTACCACTTGACAGCAGTCAACCACAGTTCCGTCTACCAGATTTAAAGAGTGAGCTACATAGGGCATGGCAATGTAAACTTATTTAAAAAAAAAAATTACTGCATCCCTTATAACTTCCAGGTTTGTTAAAAAACGTTGTCGTAGGACTGATCCCAATATTTTGAAAAATTAAGTTTACAAACTTCAGGTAAGTACTGCAAAACCTGATTTGCCATTTCTTCACCGGTATGGCTTTTTACCTCCAAAAAAACTTAAAAAACGTTAAATAGTTTGTCCAGCTTTTAGGTATCTAAGTACAACACTTAACTGATCTATATGTGATAGATCTGGTCCCGAGTCAAGTGATAAATAAACTAAAATAACCAGAAGAACTTACTTCTTAAGCAATACGTGCGTAGACCTTTCGACTAGCTCAGTCAAATGAGTTTCTCGCAGGTGGTTTTGAACGAATATTAAGCCTTTACTATCCCAGAATTTTCTTTCATATTTCAAAATGTGCCCTATTAAAAATGGATCAAACTAGCTTATAAGCTCAAGTAGTCCTAAAAAAATTCCATTCTGCAATGGCCCAAATCTTTCTTCTGGTTCTAGAAAAGACATGCTACGTACATACAGTACTTGCTTGAAACATTTTCATTTCATACTGGCTTTTCATCGTCACTGCAAGGCCCCTTTTTGTAAGCCTCGGTAGCTGCAACATTTGCACCCTGGTTTGTAAATACGGCACTGGAAAGGAACTCTGTGGATTTCCTTGTTATTGGAGGCCCTCAGATGTGTTTATTTTTCTTAATGGTTAACCCAGGACTGTTTGCACTGTATCGTTCCAATTTTATTTCCCAAATTTTTCATTCAAACAATTTACCAATCACTTTACACATTTACATTCCCGCCAGGCTAATTTATAGAAAAAGAAGTTTCTTGTCGCTCTTCAGGAGTATTCTCACTAAAATAACCATATTTAAACTGATCAGAACATAAGGACGTTGAACTTTCTTTGGGCTTCATAGGAATTACTTCAAATTCTTTTCTTTTAGCATTTTACACCTCCGTTGCTTTTCTGTATTCTATAATGTCAACTGTATTCGTTTATATTTTTTTATGTGCATTATTGGAACTGATATTCCAAATTATTTTTCTTGCTCTGCTGCAGAAAGTACTCACTTTCAGCATTCAAATGCGTGCGAAAAGTGATCAGTTATTGCGCGTTTTTACAAACGTCAAAGTGAAAAACCGTTTCTTGCAGAATGTGAAACCGTGGACGGAAACATAATATGTAACATTCGTGTGAAAATGGCCATTGCAAAAAATTGTATATCTATTTTGCAATAAAGCCCTTCCCCCACTTAGAATTCGTTGTAGTGCTATAAATTAACTTTTAAAATATGGTATTCAACATCTTTAAATACCTTGACCAGCCAAGGATCTGATGTACTATCAAACTGATACTTTCTTATTACAAAATATTGTAAATCTATAAGTAAGCCCTGGATTAGTACTTTTTGAGGTGTTTTTATTAATACTTTGTGTCTTGTTTTCCAAAAGAAGACCACGGTACGAAGTCAAACATGTCGCGATTAAAAGCGGCCAAAGAATATTTGTTTAAGTAGTTATTTATTTATGCTTGAGTTAGCGAAATTAGTCACTTAATACCTTATCTTTGAGAGCTTAATGTGATACTTTAAGGCCCTAGAACCATAAGGTATTTTATGGCCCATTAAGTAACACTGAGTGGAATAGTTATGTACGACCGATCAATAATATGCATTTATTTTATTTTGGAACCATTTTATAGTCTATTGGCCGTCGATAGCGGGCGTAATATGGTCCGAGGGTATATAAAGTTGCTAAGCAGTACAACCAACACTAGCAATGTAATATAGCAACACCAACAATCTGTCCATAGCATACCAAAAATTCACAGCGCCAGCGCAACGATGACGCAGTAGTCTATAGCCAGAATATTGAATCCTTGATTTTGTCTATTTTGAGAATAAAATAAAACGTTGTATGTACTACGTACATAATAACGATTACCGCCCTCTGGAAATTTAAAGATTTCTGCTTCTCGTGGCGTTTTAAACCTTCCCTCGTGCTATTGATTATGCCCTTAGCAAGTCTTTGTCAGTCTTGAGCGATAAATTTTTGTTTTTGAGATTAAGACGAACACAACAACAAAAAATCATCCAAATCGTTCAAGTCGTTCTCGAGTTTAATTTTCCGGGTTTCCCTTTGGATTTTTCCAAATGTTCTTTTTTGCTAAACCACATCGGGAGTAGGACGAACAGAAAAAAAAAATCATCCAAATCGGTCAAGTCGTTCTCGAGTTTTTGCGTTACTAACACACGACGATTGATTTTTATATATGTAGATTTTGGTTTTGTTTGATGTGTGGCCTTAACAACTATTAACATGGCGACACGATCATAACAATGCCATTCAGGCAACGATTTATACAGGGTGTCTCAAAAAGAATGGGACACCGATTAGTCAGAGATTTCTTAGGTTATAATAAATCGATTAAACCTAATATACCTTAGTACAAAGTCCCTCCAGTAAAAAGTTACAGGGCCTTGAAGTTCAATTTTTTATTTTTTATTTTTTTGTTAATTTTCGCAAATGTAGAGATATCAATTTAAATTTTGGTATACATGCTTACTATTATGTAGTGCACTAATACAAAAATTTTCATCAACTAGACTTGACTGTAAGAGGCACTTTACCTACTTTTCAAAACTTTTTTTGCTCTAACTTCGTTATCTGTAACTTTTTTTGAAATTTTAGGTTATCATCTGAAAGAGAATGAAAAAGCACAAAAATAATGTACACTTAGTTCTTAAGCCTAAAAGCAACCGTTTGCCTTAAAATGCCTATCAAAGGTTTTTGGTTGTCATTAAGACGTCCAATTATCAAGTAGGCATGATCACAAAAACAATGGATAATGATTGTAATCTAGTAAACAACATCAAGAAAGCAATTAATGACGTTGGTGTTATCATTTTTTTGTCTTTTGTGCTTACGAAAATGCTGCAACATAACGAACCTCGCAGCATTGGAGAATTCGTTATATAACGGCATTTTCTTAAACATAAAAGAACAAATTCTTATGTCACTAATGTCATTAATTGATTTATAATTGTTTTTTAATAGATGACCATTGTTTTTGTGATCATGGCTACTTGATAATTGCACGTCTTAATGACAACCAAAAACTTTTGATGAGCATTTTAAGGCAAACAGTTGATTTTACGCTTATGAACTAAGAGTACATTATTTTTGTGTATTTTAATTCTCTTTCAGATAGTAACCTAAAATTTCAAAAAATGTTACAGATAACGAAGTTAAAGCTAAAAAAAGTTTTCAAAGATAGGTAAAGTGCCTCTTACAGTTAAGTCTAGTTGATGAAAATTTTTGTATTAGTGCACTAAATAATAGTAAGCATGTATACCACAATTTAAATTGATATCTCTACATTTGCGGAAATTAACAAAAAAATAAAAAATAAAAAATTGAACTTCAAGGCCCTGTAACTTTTTACTGGAGGGACTTTGTACTAAGGTATATTAGGTTTAATCGATTTACTATAACCTAAGGAATCTCTCACTAATCGGTGTCCCATTCTTTTTGAGACACCCTGTATAATCTGGATCTCCATTTTTTCAATTTCGAACCTACATAATGTTTTGTATGCACCTCAGGCGTAACCAGCGTCTTTGGCTTTTATCATGTTATAACCTTATGCTATAACATTTACGTCACGGGCTAAAAACGCTCTTGATACATAAATATCTATTATTCACTAGCAACATGATATTGTTCATTTTCGTCATAGATACAAAATACGAAAAGCTACTCATAACTCCCTAGGGATTTTTAAAATTATTTCTCCCTCAATCTCATGGTAACTATTCAACTACAGACAACGTCTTAGCATCCATAGATTCAGGTAATCCTTGATGTTACTTACATATTCTTATTTTAAATGTACAGTCGTGTTCAAATAAATCTGAGAAAATGTTTTTTTTCTTATATAGGTCGAGTTAAGGCTGGCGTTTGGCTTATGTTGAAATAATAGGGACAGATTGATACATAGGAATCACGTATTATCGATTCACACGCGTCGTATGAAGTTAAACAAGACTTCATTTCAAATACGAATGTTGGCTGATTAGGATAAGCAATTTTATAAATGGTAACAGATTGGCTTGCGCTGTAAAATTGTATTTAAAATATCGACGCTTTTCTAGGCATTTTTCATTTGTATTTATGTCATCCAACAGTAAAATTTACTTGTGAAAAATAGAAAACAGAAACTGTAAAATAGCATACAGGAAGATACGATTTTTGGTCCATTTACTAAAGGAAAAAAGTTCTAACTTCGTTGACTCAAAACCGATTTTGAAATTTTTTTTTTATTATTTCGGAAAAAGTCTATAGAAAAATTCCCCATAGGTGAGAAGGTGTGCTTTTTATTTTTTCAATTGTTATTAACAAATAAGTGTTTTTTAATATATTCTTAATTTAAAAAAATATAACTTCTTTATTTATTTAAACCATTGCCTGACATTTGATAACATAAGGTTTTTGGGTTCACAGATTACGAATCTGGCCTCGAAATTGGTCTAAAAACAAAAATGGTGTCTACAAAATGGCGTCGAAGGTCTAATTTTTTATTTTATTTTTTTAATTTTTATTAGATGTGTAGAGGTTTTTGGGGTCGCTGATTACGAGTTTAACATTAAAACTCAACCAAAACAAAAAATCGCGGATCCAAGATGGCGAAAAAGCTTAATTTTTTTTATTCGGACTTTAGTTTTTAGCTATACTATAGGGTTTTTTGGGTCGCTGATTTCAAATTTTATGTTAAAATTTATCAAAAATGAAAAATAACTTCTTTAGAGCGGCAAAATAGCTTCATTTCTGAATTCCGCACGTTGCCTCATATCTAGGGATTTTGGACACAGTAATTATAAATATAGCATTAAAAGGTTAATTTTTATTGTGTACGATTATTATTATTATTATTTAATAAACATTATATACAAATAAAATTCTAAATTGTTAAATTAACTCAAATTTAAATAGATTAGATACATTTAAATATAACATACGAATACGTATAAATTCCAACTCCTAAAAATGTATTTTCTACGACCTCTTTGTACAATTTTCAAAAGATATTTCTGAATTAAAAGATTTTTCTGTTTGTGACCGACGGAGGAATGTTATTACAGAAAAACAAATGGCAACTTGTTCAACAGTATGGTGCAATTTTAGATATATTAATTTATTGTACGTAGTTATGGAAAAAAACAAATGTTTTTGTCGATTATCAGAAACATAGAATAAAATCTGCTGAAAAAGACCGACGTCTAAAAACGAAAACTGCACCAGATATTCGATTTGAAAGAGACAGGTTTTTAAAGTTGTATCAAGAAAAAATTCTGGCAAATGTCTTTCATGTCGCTTTATTAATTTTTTAAAAGAAACTTTAGCTGCAAATAATATCCTTGCTCTCAAGCTGAAAGTGATGCTGATCGGTTAATAGTTACAACAGCTCTCAATGCATCAAATAAAAACATAGTCGTAGTATCAGAGAATATGGACGTATTACTTATATTAACAGCTTTAGTTCATGCTGATCAAGATATATATTTTTTAAAACCTGCCAAAAATAGTAGATTGTAGTAGGATGTACTTATTCTCATTCCTCATTATTTGTTCGAAGTATCTTGGTGTTGTCCATGATCTCTTTACTTTTTTTTCATTCTTTCTAGAACTGTAATATTTATTACACGGTCTTTCCATAATATCCGCAATATTCTCCGGTATAACCACATTTCAAAGGCTTCGATTTTTTTGGTGATTGTTTCGTTAAGTGTCCAGGACTCGACCCCATACAGCAAGATGGGAAAAATGTAGCATCTAAGCATGCGAGTTTTGGTGGCAAGGTGCAGATTATGGCTTTTGAATATAGTTTAATATATTGAAGATATATAAGGATGAACAAGACGAATAGGACCGGCACCTTATTAAAGATCCACATGGATAAGTCCTAGTAAATGAAGCAATGGCTATGTTCAGGAAAGAATAAATTTGTCAAAATATTTGAAAATAGCAGTGATTTGCAAGAGACTGCAAAAATTTATATAAAAAAATTTTGGTATAAAATGTATGCTTGCAATGTATGGTGCAAAGAAAGGTAACTGCTTAAACTCTTACAGAAATGTTTAAGTGATTGAAAGTTTTTTATTATTCATATACCGCAAGGTAAATGAGGTTACAGACAATACAATACATATATTTTTTAAATAAAAACATTTTGAATTTTGGGTTTGATTCTTTTATTAAGGCGTCTACTAAAAAAGTAGCTTTAATTTAGCATAATTGTGCCCTACGATGGATCCAGCAGAACAACATTTAAAACACGTGTATTTGCAAACACAGTTGTGGCTGGGAAACCAAGATACTTCAAGAAAAGATTGGGGTTGGAAATATGATAAAGGAAAGTGTTTTCCAATCCTAATGACACAAAAACCAAATCCACAAAACATCTTAAAAACTATTTTTTTGCAACTACAAAACTAGTTGCGGGCCAGCTTGTGGGTATAGGAAAAGTGGCCTTTAGGCTCAGCGGCTTGCGGTGAATGTGGCGGAAATAGTTGCCTTAATTCACGACCGGCAGTGTCAATGGAAAAAGTAGAGGAAGAAGAAAATAAATCTAAATAATTTTGTTATTTGTTTTTAAATGTATCTTGGGTTAATTTTAATAAATCAATTAAATTATAATATCTTGAATACTCATTTAATTCTTCTATCATTTGTTTCCACCTTTTTTCAGACACCGTTTTCCATTTTTGATAAATTTTAACATAAAATTTGGGGCGAACGCCCCAAAAACCTTCTAGGTATAGGTAGGTATCAGAAATAAAATAAAAATACCCCTTTCCGCCATTTTGGATCCGCCATTTTTTGTTTTAGTTCAGTTTTAATGTCAAATTCGTAATCAGCAACCCCAAAACCCCCCAGACAACTAATAATAAATATAAAGAAGAATAAAAAAGAATACACTTTAAAAGAAAACGACAAAAACTACAAAGGTGATTACTATTCCTTTAACAAAAACTGTTCTCTATTAACTATTAATATCTGTCTTTTAGCAAAATAATTTTTAAGAAAACATACGAAAAAAACCGAAAATAATCACAACCCTATCCTGTTTTTCAATACTTATTGGCAAAAGTTAGAGTTTTGAAGGAAAAAGAAAAATTATATTTCAATTTTAAACAAGAAGATGTAATGAATGCTAATTATTAAGATACGATATATCTTTTCTTGGTATGTATTAAATGTGAGGTTTTATTCTTTTACTTATTCTCTAATTGCTTGCTTGTTTAAACTTTCAGAATAACTACTGCAAAAGGCTTGTATTTTAAATTTATTTTACCTATCTGATGCAGCTGGTATAACCAGCGAAACGTTATAACCTTTTAACTAAAATTTTAATGTGTTTTTGACAATACAGAGTTCTCATTGAAACTTATTTTTCATGTAGAAATTTCAAGTAGCTAAGCTAATACAATGCCAACATAGCTGATTTTATCTCCAAATTACTAATTTATATACAAAAACAGCTGTAACCCCAAAATTTAATTTTTACTAATATTGCTAGTAAATAAAATATTGTATGCACCATGGGAGATATTCATGTTCTTTACCTTCGGTTGACTTACAGACCTCAGACTAGAAGTCCTCGGTCTGTAACACATGTCAACCCAAGGGAAAAACATATTCATATTTCCGTTAATACATAAGTATCTATTATTTTTAGGTTGAAAAAGAATGTTTTTCGGCAACCGTTTTTGAAGTGATTACTACCAAAACTGTCATTAAAGTAGACGTTTCTCTTACTGACGCAAAAAGTGTATTTTGTAATGCAACACTTTTAGTTCCTAGAATTAATAGTATATTGTTTTATTAGAATTAAAAGTGGCACTTTGTTTGACGAGCATTTGCAAGACAAAGCGCACCGTAGCCGAGCAAATGCAAAAATTACAAGTCAAACAGGGTCACTTTTAATCCAAATAATACATACTATTTTTTCTGCAACCTAGAAAAGTACAAAATATTCAAAATTTTAGATGATTGATTACTTTTGACGTTTCTTATTTAAAAATCATTATGACAACTACATTCATAGACGACCAAGTAGAAGTTGCTTTTAGTTCCATGAAAGTAAAAGTACTTCCTAGGAACTAAAAGTGTTACATAGCAACATACACTTTTTGTGTCAGTAAGAGAAACGTCAACTTCAATGACAGATTTTGGTATTAAAAGTAATTGTTTTTGGTTGCGGAAAATACTATTTTATTTAACAAGCATATAATGTAGGCTATATTACGCGAAGATGAAATCATCCAAGTGTAATACAGCGATTATATGCAAGTCAAGTGCAATAATTTATCTACAACTATATAGTTTTTGATAATAACTAGGTACCTAATTAATCAACTTGATAATATATTTCAAATTTATCAATCGATATTTTCCTTCAAAACCTTTCTGCCATTTAACAGCACACCGGAATCACTTTGCAACACCTTACAAGAAAACAGATACAGTTACCAAATTTTACTGCAATATATTGGTAAATTTTATACATTTACAACTCAATTTATACTTCCTATAATGCTGCTTAAACAGATATAAAAAACTTTAAATATTGACAAAAAAAAAGTATTTTTTATTACACTACTTTATTTTCAATACAAGATTAATAGCAGATACACTGTGATTGAGGTCACCGCCCTGGGCCGAAGTGGTTTAGAATTTCGTCTTGATGTCTTGCTTTCGGTCGTACTCGTCGTCCCTATTGAACGAAGATAGTAATTAATAATAAGTACAAAAACTTGCTAAAAATTTTAACAGAAGTTATTACTTCTAAAGAAAAAAATGCTCAATGTATTTATGGTAGTTTCTGATGATATTGTTTGTATTCGCAGAGGAGCACAATTCAAAAGCTTCTAAATATTGCAGCATAATTCTAATTTGGAGTAATACTCGTTTCTTGTTGTTCTGATCCCGGTCATGGAAAAAATTGTATATAAGCAGGAGAGAACGCCATTTTTTCTTCTATGTATTTGTAGTCCTTGCGTTTAGCACTTGCGCCTCAAACTCACACTTTGGAAAACCGTATGCCGTTCTCTTCCGTGTTGGAAAGTACTATTCATTCATGTTACCATCGATATTTTTCAGTTATTTTATCACCCCGCCCTCCTCAATTTTTTTCGTCGGGGATTGGCACAATGTTGGCAACCCTATGCAGAAAAACCATTTTTGCCTATGATGAATGTAGATTTCGTGAAGTTATTAGAATTAAACTGCAAAAATATAAACAAGAAAGCTTAATAAACTTTTTTTATACAAGGTACAGTTAAGCTGGTATGACACGATACTAAATTTATGCGAAAATTTACGAATACATTTTATAAAAAATTTACTAGTAAATTTTTTGCTTAAATTGGCTTAACCAGAAAATTATACGTATGCAACGTATTAAATATTTTTTCGTAAATTTTGTTGTAAACCTGCGCAGTAGTCAAATATTTTAGGGATATTTATAATTTATATGCAGTAAAGTTGATAGAATTTCTATTTGGCACAGATAAACACAAACGTAACCTAAAAATTGTACGATTAGCGGGAATTAGTAAACTAAGTTGAATTTAATTTTATCATGAGCGACACTGAAGATTTATATTTGTTATGTAATGTCGCAGAACAATACGGTTATATTGTGTTAACCTTGTTTGTGGTCAACATTCACTTAAAACTAGGGTCCCTAGATTTCTAACTAGTGTGAAGTTATGTACTGTTTGAGGCTTTCGCGGTTACTCGAATTATTCTCCTTAGCATAGAATTTCGGCTTAGACCGCGTAGTATTTGTATATGAACACCCAACATTTTCTGGCTTAATGTGTCTTGCACCTTGTGAAGTCGAGCAAAAACCCGCGCGATGGCCATGCTCTCTGGTGGCTCGTGTTGTTTGAGTATCTTGAGAACGAGGATACTTAGGCAGATTTGGCCGTTTTGCTGTTTGTGCATCCATATTCACTAACGTTTCGCAAGACCTTGCAGCTTGCATCATCAGAGTGAAAGTCGCACTAAGAACCGAAGGTCGGTGTGGAGCTATTTATAGTCCTCTGTGCCAGGCGCGCGGAGTGGCGTAACGCTGGTTGGTCATCCGAGTGCAACGTAATCCGTGGGGCGTGGCCGTATGACGCACAGTGGTTGTAATGCTTTAGATCGTGTATCACAGGGGTCCACGTTTTACTAAGTTTAAAGCCATCTTCCCTGTTGATATTATTTGGATGTTTTTCTATTTCTATGGCTTCACGTATCACTCGCGAGAAGTAATGAGGTATTCTGGCAAGTACTCTGACCTGCTCAAATTCTAGAGTGTGCCCATTTGTAAATATATGCTCAGCTACGGCTGATTTTGTGATGAGTTTGTGTTTGCAGTCGCCTTTATGTTCTTGGAGTCTTAGTTCAACGGAACGACCAGTCTGTCCAATGTAACTCGAGCCGCAAGAACAAGGAATGCGATATACGCCAGCGGTTTTTAAACTTGGAATCTTGTCTTTTACCGATCTGAAGCCGTTACCCAAGGTTTCCTTGCTCGTGAACACAGTTTTGATGTTGCATCGTTGCAGGACACGTCCTATCTTATCAGTCGAGCCTTTAACGTAAGGTAGAAATACTAAGCCTTCCAGAGGTGGAGATTCTTCTTTAGCCTTTTTTTGTCATAGTCTTGTCTAGTGCTTTTCGTATGGCGGTAGTTGTGTATCCGTTCCTTTGTAAAGAGTCAAACAGATGTAGCTTTTCTCTCTCTAGATTTTCCTCGTCTGAGATACGAACAGCTCTTGTCGCCAAAGTCTGGAGAACTGTTGCTTTTTGCATTGGATGATGGTGTGAGTCAGCATTTAGATATCTGTCCGTGTGTGTTTTCTTTCTATAAACTGCATGTCCTAAACTGCCATCTGATTTACGTTTCACCAGGACGTCTAGGAACGGAATACTGCACCATCATCCAATGCAAAAAGCAACAGTTCTCCAGACTTTGGCGACAAGAGCTGTTCGTATCTCAGACGAGGAAAATCTAGAGAGAGAAAAGCTACATCTGTTTGACTCTTTACAAAGGAACGGATACACAACTACCGCCATACGAAAAGCACTAGACAAGACTATGACAAAAAAAGGCTAAAGAAGAATCTCCACCTCTGGAAGGCTTAGCATTTCTACCTTACGTTAAAGGCTCGACTGATAAGATAGGACGTGTCCTGCAACGATGCAACATCAAAACTGTGTTCACGAGCAAGGAAACCTTGGGTAACGGCTTCAGATCGGTAAAAGACAAGATTCCAAGTTTAAAAACCGCTGGCGTATATCGCATTCCTTGTTCTTGCGGCTCGAGTTACATTCGACAGACTGGTCGTTCCGTTGATCTAAGACTCCAAGAACATAAAGGCGATTGCAAACACAAACGCATCACAAAATCAGCCGTAGCTGAGCATACATTTACAAATGGGCACACTCTAGAATTTGAGCAGGCCAGAGTACTTGCCAGAATACCTCATTACTTCCCGCGAGTGATACGCGAAGCCATAGAAATAGAAAAACATCCAAATAATATCAACAGGGAAGATGGCTTTAAACTTAGTAAAACGTGGACCCCTGTGATACACGATCTAAAGCATTACAACCACTGTGCGTCATACGGCCACGCCCCACGGATTACGTTGCACTCGGATGACCAACCAGCGTTACGTCACTCCGCGCGCCTGGCACAGAGGACTATAAATAGCTCCACACCGACCTTCGGTTCTTAGTGCGACTTTCACTCTGATGATGCAAGCTGCAAGGTCTTGCGAAACGTTAGTGAATATGGATGCACAAACAGCAAATCGGCAAAAATCTGCCTAAGTATCCTCGTTCTCAAGATACTCAAACAACACGAGCCACCAGAGAGCATGGCCATCGCGCGGGTTTTTGCTCGACTTCACAAGGTGCAAGGTACATTAAGCCAGAAAATGCTGGGTGTTCATATACAAATACTACGCGGTCTAAGCCGAAATTCTATGCTAAGGAGAATAATTAGTGTGAAGTTACCATCTGCGCAGATTTACGCGCACATTTATGTTTACGCCCAGATTATTTAGAAAGTGTTTCTAAATAATTTACGCATAAATTTACTAGTAAATTTCTTATACAATTTTCTGTTTGCAACTTGCAAAAATTTTAAAAATAATTTATGAAAAAATTTACTCGTAAATTTTCGCATAAATTTAGTATCGTGTCATACCAAGTTTACTGAATAAATTGAAATTAAATATGAAAAAACGTCATTTTTAACCTGACTTGTTCAGCTGCTGTACGTATTAATCTTCCTTACTTTTGGTTGTTTAGTTACAAAATCGTATTTTTTTTAAGAAATAAAATATTTTATAAGATTACATTTAATAAAAATTACTATTTGTTTCTAACTTTGATATGGCCCTGTCGCTAGACTGGCACCTCTAAAAAGCATTATTTTATAGATGTTTTATAAGAATTGTCTAAATAGCATAAAAATGTATTAAAACTAGATTGAATTGTTTATAACAAAAGTACACATGTCTTTACCAAACATAAACTGAATTGTCAATAAAACAGTACAAATTTACAAAAAATAAACCGAATTGTTAATAAAAAAGTGCATATATGTTTACCAAAGATTTTTTTATTAACAGAGTAGTTTATTTTTTGTAAATGCATTTCTACTTTTTTATAAACAATTTAATATATATTTTTAAATACATATGCACTTTTGTATTAACAATTTAGTTTATTTTTGATAAGTACCTACATGTTGACTTTTTATAAACAATTTAATTTCTTTTTCGTAGTTCTTTTTATATTCAATTAACTTAAAAATACAGTATATTTCATTTCTTCTCTACACAACCCTGCATCTTTCTTACCCATTTTCTGACAAAGTTTATTTTATTTCAATTATACTCGGGGTTATTATTGCAATTTTTAAATAATTTTACTGCACGCCAGTAGTCTACTGCCATCAAAAATAAATGGAGGACACTGAAAAATTGTAGTAGGCTTAGTTTTATTAAAGAAATTAATAAAGAAGTTACTCAGAATCAGAAAAATAGTAGAATTTCAATTGCAATTGAAACAGTTTGGTAATAATTGATTTGTAATATAATGTAAATGAATTAAAATTGATTTGTCTTGTTAATTTGCATTTATCTAGTTTTCGCAATTTCTTTTTCAAAATGAGCTGCTTCTAAACGGTAGTACCTAGGTATAATCGACCCACAGCGTGGTTTTAAAAATAACATAACTCAAACTCAAACTTCATTTTCACACTAATACAGATTAACCTAATTCTTAATTTGATTAAAATCATCAAGTTGGGCCTATCAGACAGAACTCTTCACCGTATTTTAAAGGATTTAAAATTTCATCCTTACAAAGTTCAAGTCGTGCACCAATTACTAGGTACCACGAGATTTAGAAGTTCGGGTTACGTTTTGTGAACAATTCCTTCAACTACTGAATAATAATAACCAAATTAATTTGGAGCAAGTGCTAATATTTTTAATAAATAAATTATATTGTAACTAAAATTGGCAAGTTTTTACTTTACATTTTTGAAAAAAAATTAAAAATATTGTAAACTTTGAAACAGTTATTAACAATTAAAATAGAGTCGGTCATTCTGCCGGACCCTGTACTACTTACCGTAGAATGGGGCTATTTGGAACGCGTGTGCCTATTTGGAACAAACAGGTGCTTTTTTAAAATTTGGCGATAGGTAGATATAGAAGCTGGTGAAAATTTGAAGTTTCGCAGATATATTACAATGGGATTTTGAACTTATGGGAATTGCAATTTTTATACAATGAACAAAATTATGTGAGGTTATAATTTTATAATTGCGGACAAAATTATTTGTGAGCTTTTGGGATGGTCAACTTGTCTCTTCTGGATTTAAATAAATTCAAGATATATCGACTTCGTGTTGAACAGGTATGTACATTGAAATGTCAACTTCACTTTCCACGTAAAAAATTTTAGTTTTTCATTTTGATGTTAAGGAAAAAATGTTGAAATTAAAAAATAATTTTTTGTAGGGTAATTTGGAACGATGCCGCGCAAATATAAACGGCAACTTGGTGCTGCAATAAGGCTAAATTATGAATCCCAAAATATGGAACGGGCACTAGAAGCTGTTGTTGACGGAGCCTACTCATTTTCTCAGGCTTCTGTAATGTTCGGTGTTCCTAAAACTAGCTTATTTCGAAAATATCGTTGCCAAAATCCAAACGTTCTGGGACATCCAACAGTGCTGTCAATTGCTGAAGAGAAATCTTTAGTAAATGCACTAATCACTGCCGCTTCTTTTGGATACCCCTTTACAGACAAGGATCTACGTCTGTTTGTTCAACGTTACCTAAACCACAAGGGTGTAACCATAAAGGTTTTTAATGAAAATGTACCGGGGCCTGATTGGACAAGGAACTTTTTGAAGCGGAATAAAGAATTGTCAGTTAGATTTTCTGAAAATTTAAAACGGTGTAGAGCTGACATTAATGAAAACATTATAAACGCATATTTTGATAATTTGGCAATAAACATGACAAATATTCCACCTACGAATATCGTCAACTATGACGAGACGAATTTAACAGATGACCCTGGAAATCAACGGGTCATAGTTAGAAAAGGTTGTAAACACCCATCTCGAATCTTAGATTCTTCCAAAACATCAACGTCTGTCATGTTTTCTGCTGCTGGTGATGGTTCGCTACTTCCCATCTATATAGTTTACAAAGCTAAGAATCTGTATCCTGAGTGGGCCCAAGGAGGACCACCTGGCGCATGTTATAACCGCTCAAGCAGTGGGTGGTTCGATGGGGACATATTCGAGGATTGGTTTTGCAAAATAGCTTTGCCATATTTTAGAAGGAAGGATGGTGTAAAAATATTAATAGGTGACAATCTTGCTAGTCACATGAGCTATAAAATAATTCAATTATGTGAGGAAAATAATATATACTTCAAGTTTCTGCCGCCCAATAGTACTCATGTATGCCAGCCACTTGACGTCTCTTTTTTTCGGCCCCTAAAAACAGTATGGCGTCAAGTTCTAACAGAGTGGAAACTAAAAAACCGAGGGGTTCTGCCAAAGACCGAATTTCCATCTTTACTAGTGAAAGCACTTGACGTTATGAAACCAAATATGGAGTCTAATATAATCGCAGGTTTTAAAAGTGCTGGATTATGTCCTCTAGACAGAAACTATGTCTTAAATAAAATAATAAGAACAGAAAGACCTGCTGAAGCACAAAATGAAGATGCCTTAACAAAATCATTTGCCGATATTATTAGCGAACGTAAAATACCAAATGTAGGGGAAATGAAAACTGCTCCTAGAAGAAAGAAATTAAATGTACCTGCAGGACAGTCAATAATGCTTGAAGATCTTCAGACAATTATTTCTGACACCACAGAAAATGAAGAAATGGGAACTGAAGACTTTCTTTCTGGTGATGAAGAAATTGAGGACACTGCTGATCTAAAAACTCCTGCAATCAAAGACAATTTGGAGGAAGAATTGTTTATTGTAGTTGAATTCCTGTATAACGAGGGTACCAGAAAAGAAACGGCCAAACAATTTGTTGCAAAGCTACTTCAAATTTAAAAAAAGACCTATAGAATTTCATGTTTAAGGCCCTACAAAGAGAGAAAGGATTCATTCGTTTTTCCTTCTATTGAAGACACTGTCAGCGTTACATTCGAACAAATCAAATATATTTTATCCGATCCAGAAATTTCACGTGGAAGACATGTTTTTAAAGGAATTATATAATATGATAAAAATAAATATTTGAAAGAGTTTTATGGTTTTTATTTTTGTAGGAACTTGTAAAAATGAGGCCTGAGCATGATGACCCATAAAATTCGAAAAAATTAATGTTTTCTTTATTTTTATCAATTTTTTTTGTAGGTACCCATCAATATGACGTTTCCAAAATATCATATCATGTACCTATTTGGACCAGATTATAATTAAATGCTATTTTAGACACAAAACTATGATCGTTCCAAATAGCCCCAAATCTGGGGTTATTTGGAATGATACAAAAACCTGAAAAACAGGTAGTAAATATTTCCTTTTTTTCAAATTTTTTTCGCCAATTGACAGTTTTCATACACATTTCTGCAATGGCATTTCAAATTTAAAAAAAAATATATTAGTTATAACAGAGCTTTAAAACAAAAAAAATCGTTCCATATAGCCCCATTCTACGGTACTCTTCGTATTCTTGCACAGACCCCCATGTAAAGTCATACTCATTTTCTTCAATGATTTCTGCAGTAATATCGGATGTTTCTTGTTTACTTGAAACTGGAGATTCGCTACGGCTACAATCTTCGACAATTTCCTTTAAAATACCCCTACAAAATTGGCCTGTTTCTGTGAAAAAAAGCATTAGAAGGTTGCACCATTTCATTATTGAATGAAAACATACGTGTCAGCAAAGGTATTTTCTCAATGATGCTGTTAAAAAGAATTTCCACGTCTTTTCTTATACGGTTTTCAAAGTTAAGTCGGCACTATTACTAACTTCGTTATTATTGGAGCTACAAAGTCATTTAAATAGTAGTATTTTTTTCGCCAATTACGATGGTGAAAACGGAATCAAAATCGAACATCGCGTTCGCGAGTTATGTCATTGCCAGGGACACTAGAAGCGTTTACAAGCGGGCTCAAGAATGCTTGGAGCATCTAATTTGAGTTTTGTTTTTAGAAGTTCATAGAATAATTTGAAATAATAGTATATTACATACCGAGGTGGGAAGTGTTTCATTACTGTCGAGAGATTAGGTAGTTTACCGAGACGCGTAGCGTCGAGGTTAACTTTATCTCGAGACAGAGATGAAACTTTCCACCGTGGTATGTATACTATTTAATTGCAATCATCTAATTTTAAAAATGATTAGAATTAAATTCTGAATAATAGATATCTTGATGTAGCTAATATTTTTGTTACCATGAAAACAACCTACTCAATGTGTTGTTACCATGGAAACACCCCACTCTTCAGGTATGTAATATTTTTCGGGGTATGTAATAATTTCCTGGCTAGTTTCAAGTAATCATCTAGTTTCCAGCTGTTGTCATGTCATGAAATTGACACATTACAATGTGATTGCGAATAAACGATATTGTTTCACTTCATGGATATTCTTTTTAATTGCCACTAACACAGCCACCTTGACGAATTTGAAAAATCATCAATACCTTTGTCATTTTCGACATTAGGATAAAAGGACATAGGACACTTTTTGTTCAGAATTCAATTTCCTATCGATTGTGAATATTGTATACTCTAGTGTCTCATTTAAAAAAATTGAACTTTTTGATATAACTCGCAAACGCGTTATTCGATTTTTATTCCGTTTTCACCATCGTAATTGGCGAAAAAAATACTACTAGTTTGCCTATTTAACTGACTTTGTAGCTCCAATAATAACGAAGTTAGCAATAGCGCCGACTTAACTTTGAAAACCCTATATCGTATCTCCGTAGTCCGTACCCCTCCTTGAAGCAGTTGCTTTATTATTTCTTCTCTTTCGACGTGCGAAATTATGTTTAACCATTGTTATATTTGTATAACTAACGTCAAATTCTTCGTATTTATTGATATCGCACATGCACAAAGTTGCCAGGTCAAAGAAATACAATACACGAGATTGGAGTTACAAATATTACCAGATAACTTTTTATGTCTTGTAATTTTTATAATCTATTTGCACCTGCTGTCTGGGCATGACGTTACAAAACACAAACACCTGACATCTGTTCAACAGAGAAAACCACCTTAGTTAGTCGTATACTTACCTAAAGTAGAAATGTTTATAACTAGTTTGACTATAAATTTCCAGGTGGTAGCACCCTGCAACACAATAAAGCGAGAGGGAAGATTGGATCATTTTCTTCGTTCCAATCCCCAACCTTAAGAGAATAGCTATTTCCTGCTATCAGAAAGAGTTACATTAAACTTTGATAGGTAAATGACATCTGTAACTCTTTCTAATAGCAGAAAATCCATGGAGATATTCTTTAATTCTTAAGTCAACCTATATATGAAAAAAACATTGTTCAGGTTTATTTGAACACGACTGTACTTATGCCACTTTGAAATTTCATACTATTATTAATAATATGCACCACGGGAGATATTCATGTGTTTTTTTACTTTAGGTTAACTTCGAGACCTCGGGCTAGAGGCCCTGGGTCTGTAACCACGTTAAGCTCAGGGAAAAACATATTCATATCTCCCTTAATGCATCTATTCTGTACTTAGAGCGTAAGAGGCGTTTATAGCCCCCGGCGTGAAAATTAGAGTCCAAGGAGTAGCGGCGAGCTGTTACACATGGGCATATATTTGATGTATAGACCGGAATATTCACAATACAAACAAGATTTATAATTTTTATAAATTTTGGCAACTTATATGTCACTGCTTGTCAAACTGATGAACAAGACATTAATCGGGCAGTAAAGTAACACATTACGCCGTCAAACATAAGGTATAAAGCGGCCAATTCCGTCCGGTCGTATATAAACGTGGTTTACTTGCCACAAGTCGTCTGCAATGCATAAAAATAATGTCTGTCCTACAAGTTGATACTTCCAGTGATATAAAAATGTTTTATTTACTAGCAACATGATATTGTACATTTTCGTCACAGATACAAAATATGAAAAGCTACTCATAACTCCCAAGGGATTTTTCGAATTATTTCTCCCTCAACTCCATGGTAACCATGCAACTACCTATGACATTTTGAAATGTTATACTATTTTTACTAATATGCTAGTAAATAAAATATTGTATGCACCACGGGAGATATTCATGTTTTTTACTTACAGACCTCAGGCCAGAGGCTCTCGGTCTGTGACGCATGTCAACCTCAGGGAAAAAACATATTCATATCTCCCTTAATGCATAAATATCTATTTCGTACACTGACAACTTACAGACTTTCAAAAGAACTTAATTTCTTAAGAAGACGTAATTTTAGATTTAGGATGTGATAGCAAAATTTACAACGGTGTGTGTAATTCCTAGGTGATCCTTTTCAATTTCCAATTTGTTAACGTTTGGGTACAACGGTTTCATTGCGTTGCCCTTTGGTCACTGAATAACGACACGTTTACTTTGTTTGCAGCTTTATAGGGTATGAAATTAACGCTCTAAATAAGTACTGTAAACAAAATAAGTTATTATTATTTTTGCTCTCTGTTTATCCAGACTGTTGTTTACTTTCGTAAAATATTCTATAAAGGATGAGTAGCCATTAAAAGAATTACTTTTATAATGTCTAGGATAGAAATAATAAAACGGAAACATCTGCAACACGTCTCGATTCCATTTCATAAACAGTATTAGTATCTCCAATTGTGAAGATATAATTAATGATTACTCCCTCGATGATTTTTACTACTATCTACTGTTTCTTTTTATGTTTGACTCTTAAAACGTTTATTTTTAGTTTTAATATACACATGCACATACCATTCGATTTCAATTACGTAGTATAACGTAACTCTTAAATATTTTTTAGTATTCAGTGAGACGGGTCAACTATGCTAACGAGCAGAGAATAATTCGTGCTTAATAAGGTATTAAATTAACGATTGTGTTATATTATTAAACACCATCTCATTTTGTTATTATTATTTCTTTTATTAATTTTGATTTCTCAATATTCAGTCAACTTTATTCTCATAAAGTGTGAAGATAACATTTATCTTGCTTTATAGATGCATTTCAGTTTGGTAAGGGAATTAATAGGTTATGGAATAAGTTTATGTACTTGAATAAGTATATTGAACACTAATAAAAGTGCATTCAAATTCTGTATTTTTCCAACAGTTTAGTAGTTTTTACTTCCTTCGTCTAAAAAACATCTAAAAGACGAAGGAATTATTGAAATCACGAAAAAATCATTTTCCGAGATTTCTTCAGATATTCCCATTTCAGGGCTCTAGATAACGAAAAACACGTTTTCTCAATTCCGTCTCTGTCTGTCTGTTGGTGGTATATATCAAAAACTATTTGTTGGAGGAAAATCATATTTTGCATGCGGATTATATATCTACCTGGAATAAAATTTTGGAGAAAATCGTACGACACTCATTAATGACCAATAGAAAAAATAGTTCACGAGCCGTATCCAAGACAACAAAAAAATTTCTTGGAAATTTTTTGTAGGTAGACATTACTTCTTTTTAGGGTTTGTGTCGTTACGATTTTCTTACCGAATCTCCATTCGAGCATTAATTCATATCCGTAAATTATTTTTCGTGCATTCAACAACGTCCTAATTTGCCCTCGCGTCCCGCTCGGGCAAATTAATACGACTTTGTTGGAACGCACTCAAAAAAATTTCCGGAAAGAATTAATGCTCTTATGAGATTATATGTGAAAATCGTACGACACTCATTAATGACCAATAGAAAAATTAGTTCACGAGCCGTAACCAAGACAACAACAAAATTTCTTGGAAATTTTTTGTAGGTAGACATTACTTATTTTTAGGGTTTGTGTTGTTACGATTTTCTTACCGAATCTGCATTCGAGCATTAATTCAAAATTAATGCTCTTATGAGATTATATGTGAAAATTTTGACCAAATATGTAGAAGTGAGCACGTTAAAAAAATAATATTTTGCTTATTTTTGCTTTAACTCAGGAACTATCAGTTAAATAAAAGTAATATTTTGTACATAGCTCAGTTTTTACCCTTGACGAAAAAAAAAACATATGTTGGACTCAATATATATAGGGCGAACACCTTCAAAAATTTAATTCTTTTTTAATTCCCTCGTCTAAAAGACGAAAAATCGCCAAAAATCACCTTCCGAGGTTTATCCAGATCTTCACGTTTCAGGGCCCCTAGATGACAAAAAACAGGTTCTCTGAATTCCATCTGTCTGTCTGTCTTGTTACGTATAGAAGGCGTCTATTTAGGGTTTACAGGTCAATGAGCGCAGTCTGGTTGACTTTTGGGTCTATGGCGCATGATTCGAAATTTACTCGTCACCCTTCCTTCTCTTGACCCGTTATTATCGGTACGCGAAGCGATATAATGGCCGTTCTGGATTTTCGCTGCCTTTTTCGTTTGTGTAATGTTTTCGGGCAGTCTTGCTTCCATTTTGGATAGCCAGGGATAGGCAGGATTTTTGGGAAAGTTATGCTATGTGGGTTAGCCCTCGCTGTGTTAGCGGATTAAGCATATCTGGCCGAATTTTTGAAGAGTAATATTTCTTACGCCAATTTGTCGGAGCATTTCTGGTAGCGAGCTGTCGAATTTCGTTTTGCACGTGGCTCATCTTTGGGGTAAGTTGGTTTAAGCCTCCGTTTGTACCGCGTACAGAATATTACAGAAATGTATATTCTAGTAATATTATTCGAGTTTATGCGTTTTGAAGTACACGTGATATCTATGTATATTTATTGAATAATCCTATATACACTGTGCTGGATTTGTATACTATAATGAACGATCTGTGATCATTATTTATCAATTTAGATGTGAATTGGATATTAAAGTTATTAAGATGCATTTAGTAAAGAAAGAAAATTGAATGTATAATTTAATAAAATGAAGCTGATTGAGAAACAGAAAGATTCTAACTTAATTTATTATCTAAAATGAAATTGGAAATTCATGACAAATACTTTTTCGAGATAGAATATTGCACATAGTGGGTGTTAATCAAATAATAAAGCTTTTATAGTGTGTTGAATTGAAAAATAAGCTAGATCGTTAAGGAGTTTGTTTTTATTGATATAGAAAATTTGAAACGAAAAGGATGTAACTAATTTTTTGTAATAAGAAATTAATAAATAAACTCTTTTAAAAGCTGTAAACACATTTTTGGCATATAGTAGGGTTAAAAGTTTACGATAAAATTTTCGAGGTGTTAAAAAAAAGTTCAAATATAAAGTGTTAAACGAATGGAAGGTGAGCAAACTAAATGGAGGAAGATAAAGAATATGGTGAGAATACCAAGCTAAAGCAGTTCTAATCTACAAAAGTAACTAAGCACAAAAAAAACACTGAATTAAGTTTATTGTGGGATTACATTGGTCGTTTTGCATCGATTGAATTGGATTACAACAAACAATCTACAAAAGAAGAGGATCACAGCTAAGTCGTTGATAGAGTGAGCGTATTTGTGGGGCTTGTTTCTGGTCTGGATTCTTGGTGCTAAGCTGTAATGGAATTCAAATGAATGATTTGAATTGAGTATTTACTAAAGTAACGTAACTACGAATGAGGTCTGTTTAGATTTTTTGCTGTGGTGGAGCTGTGTAGGCAGATGCATGGAGCAAACTAGGTTCTTGGGTTAATTCGGATATTGATTCTGAACATTTTTGGCAGTTTGGTGGACAGTTTAGGCCTTCACCGAGGTTTTGAGCAGATAGGTGAGTGATAGGTTTCAGAGTGGGACGAACTGGTTTCAGCAGAGGAGTGCTAAGTTGGATGAAAGGTAGGTGAATCCAGGAATTACATAAGAACTTAAATAAAATAAAAATTAAAGTGAATTAATTTTAATTAAGGAAGCACTTAGTATTTGATATTGTCATATAAGAAATGTAACGATCAAGTATTTGTAATTGAATTTTCAGAAATAGTTTGACGTACTATTTGACAGAAGTTTTGAATTGTCATAATTAAAATCGGAACATCAACTTTCAGAATAAGCAAACCTAGATAAAAGGAATCCACTCTGATTTTCAGTCGAGTGTATCTACAGGAGCTAGAATAAATAATATTAAATGTATTTATGTATAATCGATAACCTCGTTTTAACTTGCAGTGTAGAGGCTGCTGCTTTATGTGCTTGCATCTGGCGGTAGAATGCTCAACTTGCCCCGGATTCGGGATACAAAGTTGGAGCGCTCCTTTTTGTGCTTGCACAGCAACCATTATGTGAGGGGTGTGTGTGTTAAGTTGACCTTGTTACTCTATCTTTTAGGTCTGTGGTTCTGAGTAGAGCACAGTTAATTTGGTGCCCAACTGTGAATGGTCTCACCTAGCCCGGTTCAAATAGCAAGGCTGAGGCTGCGAAAAATTCCGGCCCTTGCGGGATTCGAACCGAGGAATTGTTTAATGCAAGGCAAGCGCTTACCCATCTGCGCTACTCGGCTAATTTTAAATATTCAAAATAAATAAATAGAGCAATTTAATCGATTAATATTTAATTATAAACATAAAACTTATAGGCAAAATAACGTGGAGCATTAGCCGTATCATATTTATGGCGTGCTAGGTGGAGCTATAACAATATACAAGATAAACACCTTAAAAAATAAAATTCTGCTTATTTGTGCTTTAACTCAAGAGCTATTACTGAAATTAAAGTAATATTTTGCACATAGTTCAGGTTTTTGCCCTTGATGAAAATCGGATCCAATAGATACAGGATAAATGTTATAAGAGACAAACAGGGGCAACGAATAAGTGAGGTGCGTTTAATAGAGCTGCAACGCAGAGATCCGAACAGTACGGCGCCGGCGGGGCAAAGTGCGTCGAGCGTTGAACTTGCATTTGCAGGCGTTTTTTAAAATTTGAAAATGATGTAATTCGCATTACCAAGTGTTTCCTTTTACTGTTTCTGTATTATTTGGAATTATTGTTTTACCTAGTTTTATTTCATTTTTTAATTTTTTTTAGTGTCACAACGTCCACTTGCGAGGAAAGTGTGAGTAAGGCCCTCTACAGATATTTTTCTTTGATATTTTCAAAATTTTGAGATTGATCATTGCCGTGAATAATCTGTCAAACGTATCGTAGTATTAGTAGCATTCAGTAACAAGTAATTCTTTCGGCATTGTTTCTTTCTCTAATGCAGAGTAGTTAATTTTCAGTATTTCTATTAGATGTATATAGATTATATAGTATGATGAAAAATTAATTTTATCTAGTATGGCCATAGAATAATTCCTCATTAATGAATGCAACTACGTTTATACTTAAATGTCAAACTTGACATTTGATTTTTAAATAAATTATAGTTGCATTCATAAACTAGGAACTATTCCATGGCCATACTAGATGAAAATAATTTCTGATCATACTTTATTTAGTACTCAATATTCTTAGGTGCACAAACTTATGGAAAAGTTGAAGGTCAGTCTGGGTAAATTTTTAAGTTTTACCTATGTAAATTTAGTTTGAATATAAACAGTATTTCTTAAAGTACTTTTGCGTATTTAGTCTAGTTTCATGTCTCTGACTTATCTACGTGACAGAATTTACCACTTACCTTCGTTTTAAATTTTTTAAACAGAGACAAATACATTTTCTTAATCTACGGGCATTAACAATATATCAAGTAGAATACACTAAGCGAATTGATTTTTCCCTTATGACTATTAAACGTCAGAAACTATAACATAGGTGAAAATAATTAAATTGAGAAAAATGTAATTTTACAGGATTTAACACTACATTTGTTTATCATTGTGTCAACGGTTAAATTTGTATTATTAAACCGAGAAAAAGGGAGAACTATTTTCTACAGTTCTACGCGTCATAAGATTACTTTGCTGACTTTTTTGCTTAGTTTGTCATTTTCAAGTTACGATATAAAACTATATTTTCCAAAAGAAAGTCGCAGTTGTAAAACTTGTAATTTATCGCTTTTGGTGTAGAAATAGTTAAATCGCTGATGAATACACTTTAAATGAGAAAAATTATTTTTATTGACATTCATTCAAATTCGTTTACCTCTTTCTTCTTTCGGCCTCGAAAAATATTCATACTATACGGAAGTGAAACTGAGAGATTAGGCCACACTTTGCTTTCAATCTGTTTGAAAACTGTGTGTTGATTAAACTATGAAACATAGTTTATGATTCCGTTGCCTCAAAATGTGTATAATAGTAATGATTCCCAACCGGGGGGTTAAGTAATTTGAGTATAAAAATTTTTTTTGAAGATGTTTCTTTCTTTCATTCTGTTCCGTCTTTTTTCATTGTAGATATTGCAAACTGTTTTTCTTCACCCCACGAGTAGCTCTATGGTGAGTCTGCAGTATATACTATTTCTGTTTCACTCATATTTAATTTGCGCGATAGCAGAAATTAATTACTGTTGTTTTCTTTGTCTATCAAACGGTAACAAGCGTAAAACTTCTAGACAACTATTTCCTTGATTACTTCATATACAGATGACGTCAGAAGAAAGAATCTTGGGACAGATAGTAGTCGGACAAAACTATAGTTTGCCAGAGAACTTCAATTTGCCGTAAATTTATCTTGTTTGGGGGTATTTTTCATTGTGTGTTTTCTTCTAAGCTGATCCGCGACATTTGTATAGACCTACAGCTCTTACCCGATTGCAGCTCTATTACTTTTTTTAAAATAAGTATACATAAATACACCCAAATACTACTTGAATATTTATTGAAAAAGAAAATTTTACTCTACACATGTGGTAGTGGTTAAGAACGTTAATAAAGCAAAAGTTGATAATTATCAATGGGGGCCGGCTAGATTATGAACAATAATTGGTGAACCTCTCTAGTATCAATATAGAATCATAAATTGGGCGGAAAATAACTGGCCTTCATTTGTATCCCAAATTCAACTAGATGAGAAATAAATTTCTTAGCTGCTGTAATTAACGAAAAATATTTTCGAATGCTTCTAAGTTGGTTTTGAAGTGTTGACGCAATGTCGCTTGGACAGACAAGTGTCAGCAGCAAAACAGATACTTTACATTGTAATATCGTCTGCACCTATTATACCAGCAGACAACGTTACTTTTACTTATTTACGTTGCTCGAAACATTTTCAGCTCCGACTACTTAAATACCTGTTTTTCCAATGGCTAATGCCGGCTAAGTAAACAGTAAGTAGGGCTTATGATTCTGGGTGGACCTTAATGGAAAATTTGCAAATTTAGTTTAGCGCCTCCACTTTGTGCAGGTCATAAATTTCGGATTTCGGGAACCAAACCTGTCGCAATAAAACTGGCCGTGAGAAACTCTTTGGGTTGGTGTAATGCGCTGCCTTTATTCACTAAGAAGCGACAGGTTTCAACACCTTTATGGTTTTTATTGAGCTTGACGCCAGGAAGCTTTTGTAATTATTTTACAGCCACTAGACAGCCTGAATTTCGTCGGCTTATTTTTCGTCTTTTGTAGTAGACAGTATTCCGCCACGGAGCAATGATCCAGTTTGATTCGAGCAGTTATCTGACTCATTTATAAATTAATATAATATAAACAGTTTTACAGGTATAAATTAACCACTTAAAGTTTGACATTCGATAAATTTTAGTTATATTATTATGGGCAAAATCATCGAACACTATTTTTAATTTTTAGAATCTTTTTTACTAAAAATACAACTTCTACGCCCATGTCCCACTGTAAATTTTTTAAAAGTATCTATAAAATGAGCAAATGAAATAATTTTAAAAGTTTCTTTCACTGTCAAAATTTCATCTAAAATTATAAAAATGTCATCAGCTGTTAACATACATAGTGTTACAGAGAAAAGTACTTTAATTTTAATCACTTACCGAATTCGTTAATTGTAACCATTTTATTGACCACTTTCCCGAAAACGCTTATTTTTTAACCACACTTCCCCGTCCCCCAAAATTGTACGAGTGGTTCGTATCGTTCATTTGTTTTTAATTGTATAAACATCTGGTTTTGTCAAAAAAAAACGTATACTTGTATTCAGAAAAAAGCGTACAGGTACTAAACGCGAATTTGACAATATTTAAGTAAAGTAAACTGAACCTTTTGTAAATGTTACTTAGCAACATTGCACTGAAAAAAGTAAGAATCGCATTTTTATGTAACTATATTTGAATTGATAATAAAGTTTCTATAGAAATAATGTTAACATGCTTTCATTGACAATATGAAATAGTAGGTATACGCTTTTTTCTGAATATGACAATAGTGACACATGAAAGTGAAACTCAGAACGAGCAAAAAGTTCATTGATAAGAAAGGTTTTGTTACATTAATGTCAACGGCCGAGTAAAGTTCCTCAATGGCTTACTGCTATTATGATGGAAAATCGTACTCAATTTTTTTGGGACCCTTTTCGAAAAAAAAATCCTGTCTGTGAATTTTATAACCACTTAAAATTGAAGCATCTAATTCTGTAGCACCTTTTACATAATTAAAAAGTAAGGGTAGGTTATCTGGTTTTGATTTGTTCTTGCAGCCTTTTTTGCAAACACCATTTATACTGTCATGTCAGGTAGCTGCGTTAATAGAAGATAAATAGGTGGTAAGTATGGATAATAAAACTACAAGAAATGTGTAATTTGTAAAATGTCACACTGATATTACTTTATGGTATGTTAGCATAGCTTTACTGGTACCTTTATTAAAATTAAAAAATCGTATGAATACATTGTTTATAGAACAGAACGTTGGAAACTGCAGATACATACTTAAGTAATAATGTACAATTAAAAAATAGTTATTTACGTATGTAGGCTGTAGGCCGAAAAATTGGCTTTTTATGGACGATGCCTGCCTCGACCGTTATAATTAAAAAGAAGAAAGGGGAGTGTGAATTATAGAAGTTGTTGCAGGTGGAAAATTTTTGTGGATGAAAAACGTTTGCAGACGAAAAATTAATGGTGTCCACTTTTATTAATCGTATCAGAACCCTACAATGTCTAAAACATAAAATAGAGATGATGGTGAATAGACACGGTTACAAACAATACATAATACGTGCTACACAAGACCAAAAAACTGGGACAACTCTTAATGGAGATTTTAGCTTTATTTGATTAGCTTAAATGAGGCTTTAAACAATTACCTACATTATTGTAACAGTTTGGTTTCACAGCACCGAGTAAAAAAGTTGACAACTAAGATAAAAATTCTAAGCAACTATACATATTAAAACAGTCTCAATCACAACAGAACATATTAATTGTCCCAGCTTTCTGTGTCTTGGATAATGCATATACAGGGTGTTAAAAAAAGTGGTCGGATGTTTTACCCATTTTCCGAGATACAGGGTGTGAAAGTTTGAAAAAAAATCCCGGCCGCCCATGGAATAAATAATTTAAATCTAAGTGCGCCAAAATATTATCCTTAATTTAATTTTGATATACAGCTGTCTATCAAATATATGAATTTAGAAAGTAGAAAAATATACTGGAAACAGTAATGTTTACCCTGAAAAGTTTACAGCGTCTACCAGTATTCTTTCCACTTTATAAATCGGAGAGATAACATCAGCGAAGTTTAATTATTTACGAGAGAACAAAATAATTTTTCTCAAAACACAATTAAAAATGTTTTTATTTAAAAATAGATGAGAGCGTAAACGTAATTCAAAGTTATCTTCATCAGAACATAAATTTTTTGTACAAAAAAGGTTTTTTTTAAAGATTTCAGTCTGTTTTCATATTTAATTTGGTTAGTTTATTTTATTGTTTGAAGACTCTTTACATTTCATTGAATCGTCAAATAAAACTCCCTCATGTTTCCATTTATTTATAATACTTGTAATCTTCTTGATTTTGGTTTGTGAGGGTCAAATGTCATTCTGTTTGAATTACAAATTATAATTTAATATGGTCATTACTTTCGTTTGGTGTTTATTGTTACCATTTTAAAATTTTATTTTGATAGTATATCCTGATATTAAATATGAGCTCTTCAAATAACCTTGATTATCGGCAAATTATTTTCAATTTATTTTGATTTAAAACCTTTGAATGATTATGTTGTGTAATTGCAAATTGGTTGTACTAGATTTCCTTTTTTGGTGCATCTAATCTATTGATCTTGAACAAGTGCATTGGTTATTTTCATTCTTTCTATTTCTTCCTATAAATTGTTTCATGTATTAAAATTGTTGGTTTTTTTCCTATTAAAATTGTTTGAAAGTTGGGTTATGAAGTTATACAACTTTTTGTTGCTTGGTTATGTTTTCCAAAAGGGTTTTACTGCAATATTGATTGAATGGTGAATTATTTAATATATTTTTTAATTTCATTTGATGTAAAGTGAATGCACATGTTCTTTTAGTTAGTTGAAATTGTGACAGTTCTTTCAACTAATTTGCTAGGTTGTAAAAGGGTATCAATCAACTTGCATTCTACAATAACTTTTGGAATTTATATTGGGTATCTATTTAAGAGCGGCAGGGCAGTTAATCCCTTAATGACATTTCTAATGACATCAGCTGACCCCGGACTCTTCTCGGTCATATACATTTTAGGGCTCTCTTTATATCAGGTAAATGGGACTCTACTCGGATCCCCCGTTTTCTTATAATTCTTTAGAAGTTTCGGGTTAATTAGCCAAAGTACACTTCATTAAGTAGTAGTAAATACTGTAAAAGCTTTTTAATCGACAGCATCATTTTTTCTTGCATTACATGCTTTGCTCGAAAATAAAATTGTACACCAGAGTAATCGCATATTAATACTAACAAGAAAACTTAGTTATCTTTTACATCTAAGCTTTCTTGAATCTTTTATGCGACATCTTTTTTTTTGAATAAGGATATGTAAAAGCCACCGATCACATACTTCTATATTCGAATTCTTCGTGAATTACATTTTCCGGACATCCGGCACTTATATCAAAGGTTCAGATATCGTTTTAACCGTAATTCGACGATTAGGTTAGATTACGGAATGAATTTTTGGAATGTTGGTGTCATTAGCTATAGTTTTTATTCACTTGGAATGTTGTAGATTTTCGAAATGTATGCATCTTTGCCAATAAGTTTCAAACGACTTGTACACGTGTGTATTTGACAAAGAATGATTTCCCAATTCCAATCCAAGCCAACATTATAACATGTTTCACGTTCTCTTCAATAAGAAACTTCACGTTTTGTCCATCAGAAAATAGTAATTTATTATACAAGACGATAAAGTTAAATTTTATCCACGAGTGAATCGTTTAACGTCGAGACGAAGTCGAGACGTTAATGATTCAAGAGTGGATAGCAATAACTTTATCGTCGTGTATAATACAATATTTTTTTCTATAGCAAGAACTTGAACAATTTCAAAAGAAAATAAGGACAGTCAATCACATTTCAAAATGTCAGCAGCTAGATTGGGTTGCTACGATAATACGAAGCTGTCATATTTAATTTAAACAAAAGTAAAAAAATTAAATTACTTTATCTATCCTTGATGTTAAAGTGTTACTTTATCTACCCTTGCTGTTAAAGTAAAACTTGACCTTTTGTTTTGAGTTGATAAAAGCACACTTTAACATGAGCTATAGAAAAAATGATATTATTATTCTGATATATTGCTAGTTCCTAAGAAAAGTGAGGATCATCAAAATTATTTGAAACATGCCTACTAATACACAAAAAAATATTTTAGAGAATAATGATTGTTGAACATAATTAACTTAGATTTTAAAGATAAATTAGGTTGATATTTGAGCTATTTTGGTATTATCACACCTGTTACCAGTTCTATGGCACGACTCTCTAATGTCGACATGTCCGCTGTACTATCTTTAAAGAACAGCTTATCATAAGAGGTTTTCCGTTGGCTAATCTCTCAAAATCAAAACCTAACGTAACTACTTGGATACAATTGCCGGCGTGTACAGCTCTTTAAAATATTCAAAACGGGCGATACGGTAATTTTATCAAATAACGGCAAGTTTATCCAAGCATTAGAACGAGAATACGTAAACTCAAGTAGCACAACAAATCTGAAAGAGAAGCTCAACTCAAGTACAGGTCTCAGTAGCAAATAAAGCCAGAATGCAAATATCCCAGTATAATTCATGAAATATATAGCATAGCACATAAACATATCACAATGTTATCGATCCACCAGCAGACTCGCAGGTGACCACAACATTACTCGCTATACTAATTAAGCCTTGATATAGGGTCAAACTCACCGTTGCCCTAGGAAAACATGTCACTGTATTCCAGGCGGAGGTATTTGCCATCCTAACCTGTGCTCAGGAGAACCTTCAAAGAGGTTATTCCAATCTGCATATTTACATCTGCACAGACAGTCAGGCAGCACTAAGAGCATTGAGTTCACCCAGAATCAACTCCAGGTTGGTTCTGGAATGTTGCCAGACACTGAACAGACTCGGTACAACAAACTGGGTGAAACTACTATGGGTACCAGGCCATAGTGAAATAGAGGGTAACGAAGAAGCTGACGCTCTAGCCAGAAGAGGTTCTCAAGAGCCGCTCATCGGCCCTGAGCCGGCTTTAGGAATTACCCGTGCCACCGCAAAGCGACAAGTTGAGCGCTGGTTAAGTAACCAATCCAGCGCCAACTGGGCCTCGGTACCAAGGCTACGTCAGGCAAAACTCCTCATCGGGGAAATGTCGCCTACCAACACCTTTACTCTCCTGTCAATGAGCAGGAAAAACATTAGGATCGTGACTGGTTTACTAACAGGACACGGTCACCTACAGAAGCACTTATTCACAATTGGAATCGTAAATGATGCCACCTGCAGAAAGTGCCAGTTGGAGGAAGAAACCTCAATTCATGTTTTATGTCAATGTGTGGCTCTCCTAACACTGCGACATAAACATTTTGGAGCCGGCCTGGTGGAACCCCAGGCAATAAGGGACGTTCCTATGGGTAGGATTCTTTCCTTCGCGTTGGAAACCGGCCTCTTCGAACGAGACCCATAACAAATCAGGTGGGAGCACAATGGACCAATAGGTCTCAGTGCAGCTTACAGCAAGCCCCATCAGAAGAAGAAAGAAGCCTTGATAAATTATCAGTGATAGCATGAGGTACCTAGAAACGGGAATCACAACAAATACTTACAATTTACATAAAAATACGGCAAACGTCCTAGTTCACACATTAAAATGAGGCTCAGGTATCGGCAAAGCTTACAGCGGCAATATCATAGTTTTCGCAGAGCAGCCTCTGCGGGACTTCACAGCGCAATACTGGGAAAAAACATAGGATCCTCTCCTGCGCTCAAATGGCGCCTGCAGCAAGGGAATCAGCGGATCCGAAGGCCCAAGAATTGTCAATGCATGGAACGCCCGCAATGCAAATAAGAACAGCTGTATTCCAAGCATCCAATTGGCCTTCCGGGACTAGGTGATATAACAAAAGAAGACCCCACGATAGCATACCAAGACCGACAGATTAAATCGACACGGACTCTTTACTTTCCCTGGAAAATGTCCAAGCGAATTTATGAAGCACGTAGCAACATGGAAAATTTCCGCTAACAACGTGGAAGTCAAGCTTCTCTTACCAACGAACATCGGGGCATAAATCCACTTCACAGTGAATGCTCACATACATATCCATACCAGATCGGAAAAGAATGCGTCACCGAAACCAAAACCAGAAATTGGGTTATCTTCGCCAGGTCAGAAATGGGCGTGGCGCAGCGCGGGAAATACAAAACGGCGTGCTCACCGAACACACGCCCGAGCAGATGCGCCACAGAACGGACTAAATACCACAAAATGCTAAATTAAAAGACGGCGCAAATAAAACGTAACAAACTCCAGGAATAAAATTATTGTAAGGCCATTGATTACACAAAACCAGTTCTACACGTTACAAATTGAAATTTAAAATTTAAAAAACTTTTAACTATAAAATTGGATTTTGTATAACTGGCTTAACAATAACAATATTTTATTCAAATTTAGCGCTCATTTGTGGCAGAAGCTTCTACTGAATCTGTTTATTACATGTCGTATAGACCTACTAAAATTACGTACTACTTATTTTTAAAATTATAATTTGAGCCAGACCATCAAGTTGCGTACTGATATTATGATTTTGCGTGATATAACAATGAAGACATTTTGTATTTGAAAGAAACAAATAAAAGAACACAATTAAGACGACAACAGTGAGAACACTAAAGTGCATATAAAATAAAACAATTTAAGACAGAGTAAGAAATACCTACACTAAGTAAATTCAATTAAAGAACTTTGAAATCCATATAGTACCTACATTAGAATCTAATATTTTTAAAATATTGAAATTAAATTATACGTTAAAGATACTATTTAAACGTTATTGTACTAGTAAATATATCAAATTATTAAAATCCACGGGGAAAAGTATTGAAAGCTGCAACGAGAAAAAAAAGAAATCCATAGAAGGAAGAAAAAGAAGCACATGGAATAACGTTAATTGGAAGCGCAAGACAACAGGAGTAAAACGAGATAATTCTAGAAAAAGATCGAATAAGCTGCAGAGATACTGAAGGTAAGTTGTTATAATGAGAGGGGTAAAAAGAGCAAAAAATGCAATATAAAAGCCCGTTGAGAAAGGAGTTAGAATAGTTAGTTGGACAAGATTAAGGAAAGGAAAGCAAACAAAAGCAATTACCGACGACAATGAAGTCGCTTTACTGCAAAAGTATTTTGAAGCTTTACAGAGGGTTAATGCAACGTTTGCATTCATATTGAAATGCCAACAATCGATAAGGCAACTAAAGGGGTTATAAAGCAGTACAAGGGGGCACATAACATGTAAAAAGCATATAAGAAGCAACCTGATAATTACTGAATATTGTGAGGTTGTAGTTTCCTGAATGACATTTACATAACAACAATTAAAATTAAGATAAATGCATGTACATTTACAGATAAAAAATTACAAATCATGTTGTTATGGTGATTTAAAGGGTCGCTTATTATTGTTTATTGGGGAAGCCAAGCCTAAAGCTTGTATGTTGTATCACTTTCCGATTTTGATGTTAATTTGTGGATAAACGTAAATATTTTCTGCCCAGTTGTGCGTTTTATTGTATACCTGTGGGTAGGTGACAGCTGTAGTCAAACTGGCAGTGTTCCGGAGTACAGTTCCAGAGTAAATTGGACCTGGAGTGTAGCCTGTGCGAGTTCGTCCTTGGAGTCGAGATTCTACCAGATTTGGAGCTGCGAGAAGCGGAAATCAAGGTGCAGTAGCTAGAAAAGACCTTATTGGAGGTCCAGAGCCAGGTAGCAACAGCAGGAGGCTTTTCAGGAAGCAGATACGAGCGAGGCGGTATTTCCAATCGTAGCCTATGCGAGTTCGCCTTCGGAGCGAAGATTATACAAGATTTGGAACTGAGGAAAGCGGAAAGCAAGGTGCAGCACCTAGAGGAGGCCTTATTCGGTCTCCAGATCTAGGAAACAGCAGTAGGAAGTTTTCCAGGAAACAAATACGAGCTTAGCGTCTTTTGCAGAAGCCGGAAACCAAATCAGCGTTCTTTGGAGAAAAAACAAATGCGAGTTGGCGTCCTTTTGCAGTTGAAAAACAAATTTCAAGTTAGCTAAAATACTTGATTATTATGAAAGCATTGCTAGAGTCAACTGAAGCTCTTGAACAACTTAATATCGAAGAGCTCACAGATAAAATTCAAACTATTATTAAAATATCAGTGAAAAAAGTATGTGGAAAACTAAAGAAACCCACAGATAAAAAACTTAGTGCAAATACAATCCAGATGATGGAAAAAAGAAAACGAATTAGTAGAGATACAGAGGAATTTAAACAACTCAACAAAAATACCAAGAAAGAAATCAGGAAAGACATTAGAACCTTTAAAACGAAATTAATACACGAAACAATCGAAATAAATGCAAATAGAAGGTTTAAAGGTCGAGACTCGCAAAAGGGCGAACTAGAATAACCAAATTGAAAATCAAGGAAATAGAGACAATAACACATATTGATGATGTAACAAAAGCTGTGGAATTATTCTACGAGGACCTTTACTCATCAAATAAAATGGACCCAGAACCAACAACAACAATAAAACAAGTAAGGAATGTAGGGTCAGAGGATTTACCGCAAATATCGTCAGACAAAATGAGAAAGGCATTAAAACAGATGAAATAACCGGGGAAGATGAAATTACGGCTGAAATGTTGAAGTTAGGTGGAAACAGTTTCGAAAAAGTTATACAAACACTGATGACTAAATGCTTATACGAAGGTAGAATACCAGAACAGCGGCATAATGCAGAAGTCGTACTTCTTCCCAAAATAGGGGACATATCAAACATATAAAATTATTGTCCTATCAGTTTGTTAAATTATATGTATAAGCTATTCAGCCGCATCTTAACAAATCGTCTCACCGAAAAGCTTGACTTCTACCAACCTGTAGAGCAAGCAGCCGGTTTCCGGCGAGGATTTAGTACGCACCATCCTAGAAAAAACCACCGAATATAACATCCCTATTCACCTTGTATTCATTGATTTCCACAAAGCATTTGATTCTGTAGAAACATGGGCAATATTGAATGCACTCAATAACGCTAGAATTGACTCTAGGTATACCACAATCATACAAAACATATATAAAAACGCAACCATTAAAGTAAAAATGGATGAAGATACAAAAACGGAAAAAATAAACGTTATGAGAGTAGTGCGCCAAGGAGATGTCATCTCTTCAAAGTTGTTTACACTAGCTTTGGAGGATGTCTTTAAAAAACTAGATTGGGACAAAAAGAGTCTGAAAGTCGATGGATATCATCTTAGGCATCTCTGTTTCGCTGACGATATGGTTATCATGTCTAGCGATACAGAAGAGCTAAAACAAATTATGCAAGACCTCAATCAAGCATCGAAAAGAGTGGGACTTAAGATGAACCTTAAAAAACTAAGTTGATGAGCCCTGACGAAAATGTACAAATAACCATAGAAGATGAAGGCATAGAGAAGGTCCAGGAATACATCTATTTAAGCCACCTCATCACACTAGGCAAGAAAAACCAAACAGCAGAAATAACAAGGAGAATAGGGCTGACATGGGCTGCCTTTGGGAAATTACAATACATCTTCAAAGACAAAAACATACCGACCAACCTTAGACGAAAAGTGTACAACACGTGTGTTTTGTCTGTTGCTACTTATGGTCTTGAAACGATAACACTAACCAAGCAGAGCGCAAATATACTTCGAGTCACCCAACGCTCCATGGAAAAAATAATCCTAGGAATCTCGCTACGGGATAAAGTACGAAATAAAGTAATAAGATCGAAAACCAAAGTCGTTGACGTCATTGAATGTATATCACGACTAAAGTGGCAGTGGGCAGTGGGAGGGGGCACATAGCTAGACAATCGACAGATAGATGAACAAACAAACTACTGCAACGGCGACCGCGGGCAACAAATCGTAGTCGTGGAAGACCACAACGCAGATGGGTAAATGTTATAAGGCTAGAAAAAACTGGCTTCAGCATGCGAGAGACAGATTCCAATGGAGGACCCTATGAGAGGCATATGTCCAGGAGTAGACGTCATTGAACTGATAAAGAAGAAGAAGAAGATTGCTATAATTTGCCTGAGGTTTCGAACAGCTTTGTTTGGAGTTAAATATTTTGTGGTTATCTGTCATTCATCAGAATCTAGAATTTGCCATATAAAGTTTTTAATAAGTTGCAATTAAATAAAATATAGAGTGCCCAAAATAAATCGCTACAGACAGGTAGGCAACACACCTTGAACGTACACAGTTTGCACAGATAGCTCGCTGATTAAGTAACCATCATCATGTTCTATAAGCTCTTTTACCTTTCGGTGTCGAGGATCATTCATACCTCGCGGGAAGTGCAACGGATGTAATGCGCCTCACGCGACTCTTACTACGCTCCCCCGCATGTAAACAAACCACACACACAACAACTTACATCTAACTTAACTAATGAGTTCAAATCCACTGCCGCTCCTAGAAAGTTCTCGGCTACGGCCAGATTTGAACCCATGCCCACCTGGTTGCTAAGTAGACAACAAGCCCGCTCAACCACCGAGGTGGCTGATTAAGTAATAGAGTTTTTAATTTAAAAAGTGGATACCTATGAAGAACAAAACTTTAAACTTCAAAAGTCTGAAATACTTCATCTGTGACTTCAAAACATAATTATATTTGCTTAAATAGATAAATTAATCTACTGGGTATTATGTTTACTAACAGTGGGAAAACCAACATGACTTTGATATTGGGGGAAGCTCAAAGAAACGCTAATTTAGCAGTGCGGTTATACATACAGCATTACCCGCTTATGAGAGTGACAGAACATACAACTTTTTTGCACTTTCGGGACTAAACGATCTACTTTAGGCGTCATTTTGAAGGACCAAAGTGCTACTTTTATTCCCTAAGGGATTACGTTTTTTATTTAATCCCTCAGAGATTAAAAGTCAGATTTATGTTATGATTTGTGATCCGGGAGTGCGTATAGATATACCTGCAAACCAAAGTGCCTTTGATCCCTTGAGTGATTAGTGCCTTCCACTTCGTCTCGGGCAATAAACTTCACTCGTGGGATCAAATGACGCACTTTTGTCCTTTGGTATGTAATATACTATTATTCGCTTAAAAAATTATTTAACGGAGTAGGGGAACTTTTTAAAACCTAGAAGCAAAACGCGACAGGCTACAAATGAAGAGAATGAATTGGCGGTACTAGAACAAGTCACTGAAAATCCTCACACGAACCAAATATCAATCTCTAAAACTGTGGGAATCAGCAAGGGTTCTGTGTTCGAAGTTCCATCCGTACCACGTTATGCTAGTGCAGCACCTAAAACTGATGAAGATTACGGGCGCCGAATAGGTTCTGCCAGTTTGTGAGAAATAAGTTAGCTGATTATCGGAACTTCTTAAGATACGTATTCTTCTGTGACGAAGCTAGGTTTTCCACTAATGGAGCCGTTGCTAGACATAACTGCCATTATTATGCACAAGAGAACCCTCTGTACCACCCTTAAATGAAGAGGTTGACAAGGACTTGACTAGCTCTTTTAACTCTCGGCAGAATATGGCGTGGTGTAAGGATCCGACTAAGAAATGCTTTGGGCTTTTACAATTGAACAGTAGATTAATAAAAGAATTGAGCGCCATGTCGTTACTCACGACAAATAAAACGAACCTAGCTAGCAAAATAAATCAACACCTACCTTGTAAGCTTCGCTGCAATCCTCAATCTAAATGTAGTAACGCAAACCACAACAAATACTAACAGTAACATTCAAAAGAATATTTAATATTCAAACAAATAATTCAAGGTTGGCGTCACCCAACTTACACACATTTGTAATTGTATATCGGAACAAAGCAAACAAAACAACAATTTAAAAACTTCAATTCGAAGTAGCATTTCAGAACTCGCTAGTTATAGCTTTAAGTACAACTTCAGACTAACACCTGTGCAATCGCAATTGACATAAACGCACAACGCCAAGGGCGCTATATGAGATATAGTATACAGGCTATTTCAGCAATTTCGAATTATTTAAGTACTCGCTCTTGAGCGGTAATCACAATTGAGCCAAAAGGTCACAATGACAACATTTTATAATTTTCTATGGCATTTCTAGATTCGTTAAATTTCAGTGGAATATATCCACATTGCTTAACACTAAGAATAGGATCAATAGATATTCCCTTGAAAATTTTAGATGTGTCTACTGGCTTAATAGATGAGATAAGATTAATTGTACGCAATTTATTGGATAACTGCTTAGATTTGGTATTAAATGGACAAGCCACAATCCAGGCAGAAGAGTATTATTACCGCGTATAGATTAACACATTCTAATATTGCACTACCTTTTTGACTTCGGTAAATAAATTTGACAATTAATAAATCACAAGAACAAACTATGGATAAAGTAGGAATATGTCGTATTTGCTACAACCAGTATTTAACCATGGTCAAGTATATGTAGAAATACACTTGTGAGTAGTTTTAAAAACTTAAAAAATTAAATTGTACCTAATGGATCCTGCCACACGTTACAAAGAAGTTTTGTAACTTGCAAAATATTTTGCAACGGGTTCACTAGTATAATAATAAAGTAAAGTAATAGAGATAACGAACTCGATCGTTACACTATATCTTCATCCGTAATCGTGTCTCTTCTCGTTTTTCACATATTCTTGTAAACGCCTGCTTTCGTGTTTTATGTATTTTATCATATGTTGCGGTACTTTCCCTAGATAAGAAGAGTTCTTTAAATAAACTGGGCCAGGACTACGACCAAAACCAAAACTGAATATATGGTATAATACTACACTTTAGACTACCTATTATCTCCAAACGGAATGAACTACAAATGTAAAATATGTTGGTAAAGCCAATGTTTATACATGGATTCAAAACATAGGCAATGGCTCAAAATAATGAAAATATATTAAACAGCTTATACAGGAGTATACTAAGGGCCATCCTTGAAAGTACACAAAAAAGTAGAAAGTAGCCAAATATGTATGCTCACCAATTCTGTTAGAAACGTGATTTCATTTAGATATTTAAAGCAGGACGATTGAAGCCGGTAGGCCAAGTGCAACGTATGAAAGCAAAATAGATTACAAAGCAAATAGCAGAGGTAGATACTTCGAACGCCAAAGGCGCTATATATATAGGACAGGTGGAACAAGACTTACGCAGGTTAAATATTAACAATTGAAAAGCCAAAGTCAAAAATCGTCAGGTGTTGAGAAAAAATATTTAATGAATTATAGTTGTGTAGTAACGTATTACAAAACTTGTTTTCAGCAAAAGAATTTTAAATAAATTTATTCATTCATTCATCTCTTTCATTACATCTTTGACTTTTCCTGAATTTGTATTGTTAATAAATGCACAACCTTTTAACTAATTCATGTAAATTAACATCATATATTGCCACCACACCTGCGCCCACTGTTTTTCTGAAAAGATTCTCTTCTGGTGCGTTAAATAAATGAATCGGCAATAATTGTTACGATTTGTTAGTTTTATATATGTTTTGTTTATTATAGCAGGTATCTTGTAAGAAAGCGCGATGAGTGAAGTAGTCCACTTGCCTTCGCGATTTTTTATAGTTTATTCACAGCTTCTTTTTACGACTAATTAGTTTTTGATTTGAGATCCATGGTTTTAAAGGAAAAACTGTTTTGGGAACGCCTAGCTGAGTTCCTATAGATATTAAATTGAAGTTGGTCACAGAATATTTTCCAATTTTTTTTAAGTGCAGGTCATTATAGTAGGTTATTCTGATTGATGTCAGCTACTGAGTGCTTATTATTAATACTATTATTATTATAAAAAGAAAATAATATCAGGGCTTTAACTAGGTACAGATCGAGTAGGTTCCAGCTAAGGAGACCAAAACGGCACCGGGAAAAAGTTCGTATTAATAGAAACACACGAAACGGGCAATTTTACAGAAATATATAATTTGTAATACTAACGATTTTATCGCAAGTAATGCAAATTATGATAATGATAATTGCGTCTGGTCTAATTAAATTTTTTTTAAGGTCGACTACGTGGCAAGAGAGACTGTCTCTCATTTAAAGCACCAATTTAAGAATTTCCGGCATAGAAAGCGAGAAAAATTTGTATCTAGAATGAATACTAATAAATTCAACTTTTTAGCTGAGGTAATAAGCAGGCAAATTTTCAAGTTCCTATAAATCACTTTATTGCCATGTCATCTAGACACTATCTGCTGCCCGTCAGCGAATTTTTGTGTGTTTCCAAGTCGTGTGTGGCTCTGGTGTTCTTTCAATCAGCTATCGCAGAACACGTATTAGGACCAGGAGATCACAGAATAAATGACGAATCCGTAAACATACTAGCCAGAACTAAAAAATACTTCGCTCGTGTTATTCGTGAACTCTAAGAAATTATTAAAAAATCCAAACAATTTCATCCGAGAAGACGGTTACTGCCTTAGTAACACATGGAAGGTAGCTCTGCAAAACCAATCCATACATAAACAAGTTTCACGTGAGCAACCAAGAGGAAAAACGGCAAGTCCCAATAACATACTAGATCTACATGAGCATCCAACCGTAACGGCTCCTCGGTATATAACCAGGAGCAAAAGGCACCAACATCAGTCTTTAGATCTTCTGAAGAAGTTGACAGCATGAGCAGCGAAACGCCAAGTTCAAATCGACAACCACGGCATAACCCGGAAGAACCTACCATTAACTCTAATAAAGTTATAAAATAAATCTCAAATAAACACAAACATTAAAGTACCAACAAGAGTTAGGGCAGCTAAGCGAAAAATTGTTAAATTTAGTGTTTTTGTAATAACTAATTTGCAGGTAGGAGACCGCCGCACTAGTCGGCCAAGTTCGGGTGTCCTGATACCTAAGCAGTTGCTAGAGTGAACGCAAATGATACCTTAATTATCGTTGAAATTCTTCTGGGGCGCAAATGGGCCGAAAATGGCGGTGGGCGCAAGTAGGCCTATATTATTTTATTTGTATTCCTATAGGATCATGTTAACCTATTTATATGTGTTTATTTATAATATGTTCAGTTGACTACATAATAATATGTGAAGCGAGTGTTGTAATCGAGTAAAAAAACACCTTCCAAGATCTTTTCACATCTAGAGATTTGCACATAACTGAAGTTTTTACCCTTGATGAAAATAGGTATATAAATTGTAAATGCAAATGCATTTTTAAGAACAACATGCATTATAAATACAATTTAAATATTTTTTGTGTTTTTATGTTCCTAACTACAGCAAATATTACTTTTATTTACATAGCAAGTGTCCACTTGCAAACTGGGAATTAACACCGTTTTTAACAGTTTCATTGATTCATGGTCCCCAATTCAAACTACAGAAAACGCTTTGATGTCAATGGAAGGAGAAAATTATTGCGTCTAATGATATCAGAAATCAATTTTCATAGAAAGATATATTAATCAAAATTTTCATGTTTTTTAAGTATGAGAGGTCTTGACTTGAAAAAAGTTGACAGTTACACTCAACTTAATTTGCTGTTTGATGACATTCTGAATTAGTTCAGTAGTTTTTACTTTATGAAATGAACGATTACTCGAACAATTTTTATTTTTTATGAAAATAACTAGGTTAGCATAATTGGTATACATACCTATTACAGTGGAGGTAGTTTTCGGAGAGTGAAAGATTTGATAACAGTCCAATACCGTGTGCATCTAGAATAAACAGATATGTCCGGAAATTCAATGAAACTGCTAATATTTCAGCAGAATTAGTAGGTAGAGGTGATAAGTATTTCGGATGTCCCTTTTCGAACGGGAACTTAAGAACTTCATATTTATTTTGTTTTAACATGAATTAATAGCAACACTAATATTTATTAATTATGCCATGAAGAAATTACTAATATTTTAACAGAGATGGGCTAGAATCGATAAAACTTATAACAAGTAGGTATTCAAATAGCTCCACATTCCAATGTAAACAATATTCGAGTCTGTTATAAAAGGAATTCCTAACATTGGCTAACTGCCTTTCGTTTATTTAGCCCACACTCTGCGACGATTGCTTTCCTCAAAGAATTAATATTTGGGTTGCTCGTTTAATAAATTTTAGATTTAAAGTGGCCCCACAGAAAAAAATTCGCAAGGTGCTAGATCAGGAAACCTATCTGGCTAGTTTTTAGTACCACCTCTACCAATATAATCATTTGAAAATGTATTATTTAAATAATTTCTGACGGCAAAACCGAAATACGCGAGGCAGCCAGCTTGTGGAAACCAGATCTGGCATTCTCCTGCAATTTCCTCCAATGCAGGACCTGCCTCATCAATCAAAAGTTTTAAATATGTGTTCGAATTTAAATTGCCAACAATTTCAAATGGTCCAATAATTTTATTATTATAAATCCGAGCCGAAATATTATTTTTGTGAGGATATTGTGTTCTTATGCACAGATTAATTCTTGGGTTTTCTTGGGCCCTATTGAGTATTTTGTACATTGGAGTCGTCATTCAAAGTAAAAGTATATTCATCCGTGAAACAAACTGATAATGAAAAACGACGATCTTGGCACGTTCTTGCATTTCTTCAGAAAATATATCGTGTGTTCCAAAAAAAAACTCATTCGCAGCGTGCCATGATCAAATTGAAGTTTGCCGTAACTTGAGATATACCCATTGATGCAAATGAACTACCAAGTCAGAGAGAACTAAATTACATTTTGACCTTAAATTATTTTCGTAAAAATATACAAAACACTTAACAAAAACAATTTCTATTGACCGTTATGATTATTACACTCGTTGTTGTTGTGTACTTGCCATCTTATTTTCATTTTTGCGTGATAAAAGTAAACTTAATGCAGTGTAAACTTTTACATGTCACAGTGACAGATGTGTTAATAAACAAATTGCAATCTAACATTCACCTACAGACTTAAGTTAAGACATGACTAGATTTTCTATCTTCCTTTCCAAGGCCTACCCTAAATGTGTTTTTTTTTTTGGAACACACGATATTTTTACTTTCATCATCTGGTTCAAATATTTCCCGATTACCCTGCGGTTTATATGTGCTTCTTTAATGTCTTAGATACAGCCAACTTTACTTAGTTCACGACCAATTTGGCTTGTGCTATACGTTGGGTCAGTATTAATCAGTCCCAATACACCTTCTTCCAATTTTCTGCCATCCGCTCCAACATTTCTGCGATTGCCTTAATTAAAATGTCGTTATTGGAATTAAATAATAAATAGTAACCACCTCTAGCTTCTTACTCTGCTGAAGTTTTAAATTTCCGGACATATCTGTGTATTGTAGATGTAAACGGTATAGGACTGTTATAAAATTTTACGAAAAACAAATTTCTCATTCCACGCAAACTAACCCCACTGTAATATGTAACTCTTTCTTCGTTCGAGTAATCGTTTATTTTATAAAATAAAAACTACTGCACTAACTCAGAATGACAACAAATAACAAATTAATTTGAGTATAGCGGTCAACTTTTTGCAAGTCAAGGTAACTGAAAGTTAAGAAACATGGTTTGGTTAATATTTTTATTCAATTTGATATTATAAATCATTCGATGCGCAATAATTTTCTCTTTCCATTGATACCAAAACATTTTATGTAGGTTGAACTGGCGAGCAGGAATTCACGAAACAACTAAAAACAATGTTAAATTCCTGTTTCAGTTTGAAAGTGGACACCCGGTATAACTATTCAAGGAAATTGAATATGAATAATTTGTTCTTCAATTGTTCTCGCTTTTTATTCGTAACACCAGACAACCTTAATTTTCCATATAGAGTAGACTTTTACTCTTGACAAAGAGGCACATTTTCAACCGAATAGATACAGTGCAAACATTTTAAAACAATTAAATTCTATCTATTCTTGCTTTATCTCAAATTTGTTAAAGAAAAATAATATTAGCGTATAGTTTCAGCTTTTATCCTTGAAGAAAATTGATACATTCTTTACCCAATAGAAAGAAAATAACAACAGCTGTAGGATGAACACTGTTTTCTTTTAATATTTTTAAACCTTCTAGTTCCAAAACTTCCACTTGCGAGGAACGTTTCTTTTAAAGCTCTTGACAGATTTAAAAAAATTATAATTTTTTGTTTTATATTCTTCTTTTTTGCTCTTATTCTATTTGTGTTCTATTTCATTTTTTAACATTTAGCTGTTTATTTTAACAATTTTGAATTAAAGATGTTGGATTTATTTTTGAATACCTACCCGTTTGTTTTGAGTACACTGCGTCATATGTATAGAAATAAATGCAGAATCATACAGTACAATTAGTATTTTTTGCCACCGCTTTCGTTAGTGTACTGAGTAGGGTTGCCACCTTTTTGAAAAACCGAAAAGTATATTTGATGCATTTGTGAGTAACCTAACATGCAAATAGTGCCGCAGGCAAACATTTTTAATTTGTCCAGGGCAAACAGCTTAAAACAGTGCCCAGGAATTTCATTTGCGATTAGGTAGGTATCATTGGAAAGTAGGTTTTACCGGAACCATTTCTTCCAGCATGTGTTTTTAAAAGGGATTATTTTTACAAATACAAACTTAAAAGAGAAGCCGCGTAGCGCAGTTGGGAAAGCGCTAGGCTTGCATTAAGCAAGTCATCGGTTCGAATCCCGCAGGGGCCGGAATTTTTCCGCTGCCTTGGCGATTGGAATCGGGCTCGGTAAGACCAATCACAGTTGGACAACAAATTAACTGTGCTCTACTTAGAACCACAGACGTAAGAGATAGAGTAACAAGACCAACACATCACCAATACACACACCTTACACAATGGTTGCTACGGAAGCACAAAAGGAGCGCTCCAACTTTGTAACCCAAATCCGGGGCAAGTTGAGCATTTTATATCTTGACGCAAGCGTATAAAGCTCCAGCCTCTACACCGCAAGGTAAAATGAAGTTGCTGGCAATACATACATACATACAAACGTAAAAGAAGATAACAGCTTTCACAGACGTTTCTCTATTCTACACACACTAGATCGTACGTGTTCTACATTAATTTGGACCTTAAAAGAACAATATAGTAAGCAGTGCTTCTTTTAATCATTACCATTACATATAATTTTTTATTGAATTTAGCTATCTCACGCATAGCCTTGCCATTCTTTACTAACACGTAGATAGAATTATTGGAAATTCGCAACTCGGTGGAGCATCGATTTCTTTCGCTCTCCATTTGGTGCCCACCAGAGCAGAAAATCGTTCAGGTACAATTGGGGAATCAATATAGTTTACATCCTGCAATCATTCTTCTTGTTTTGCTCATCCTTTAAATAATTTCGAGGTACTGTAAGTGAACTTAAGTACTTTTGACATTTTTTACACTTAACGTATCAAACTAAATTTATTGCAAATTCTACTGATTGTTTAGAAAATTACACTTAAAAACTAAGATGTAAACTGTTTTGATTCTGTGACTGTACATATGCTCATTAAATATAAAGGAAAACACATTTACATTATTTTCGAGGAGTTTAAAACATCTTGCCATTCAGTACTTAAATCTATAAATCCAGTTTTACTTTCAGGCTCTTGGTACTTTTTATATATCTCCACTACGTCAATAAACAGCTGGTTCGTATCAATTATAAAATTTGAATTGATTATTTTTTAAATAAAATTTGAAAATCTGAATATAATGGAAATGTAACTCTCAAATGTAATCTTTCAACAATACTATGCTAACTATCTTCCCAACAGTCGTACCACGTTTCTATGTAGTGTATGAATCTTTTACAAAATATATTAAACTCGATGTCTATTCTATACTTTCTTCCTCCATCAGAGCTGGACCTCAATTTTACTTTGTTTTTTAAATTATAAAAAATTCTTTTTGAAAAAATATGGTATAACTAGTGCAGTTGTTTTACTCGATCCTATTCTTTTAATACAAATTTTAGAACACCCTGAATAGTATTACAAAATTGCTATAAATCTGTTTCAGGTGAAACTGTACCAGCATCTTCATTTATTTATAACAATTTTTAGATCTGATTTGAACATCTTTCTATACTTAAAAATTAACTATAGATACAGCCACATAGGGTCTTATCAACTATGATAGGTTTTTACTTCTACCTTGCGTTTAGTAAAAAAATAGAGCTTCAAGAAATGGGTAGGAATTTGAAGTTAGAATGAAGCTAGGCACTTATAATATTTGTGAAAATCTCTAAAATCGGGATTTCTGTTTGTCACAAGAATATTTTAGATTAAAAAAAACGCCACAAGTACATTTCATTCGCAAAAAAGACTGTCCTTCCCAAAAAAAATGACAAGTGGCAACAGCGGTAGTACAGAGGGGCGTAAAATGTTGGCTTGTCTACAGTGAAATTTTCTCTAGTTACGGTCCTGAATATTATTACAGAGGCTTTTTAGATTTATACTGTAAATACAGTAAATTATACTAAATTAAATTCGAACTGATGATTATAAGAAAACTTGATAAAATATATTTATTTATAATAAAAAGAATTAAGGTAGTTCCACGTCTGGGTGGCGTTTAATGATAGAACGTCCAAACAACTGTCCTGCAGGAAGGAGCTTCCAGAAGGACAGTTGTACCGGCCACTTTGTCCTGCTGGCAGGCCTTTGATTTCTAATGTGTTCTGTCCTTCAGGCAGGACTTTTTAGCTTCGGGCAGTACATCTTCTTTTTCTAGTGGCGTAGTCTAATGTTTTTTTGGATACGTTTCTTTTTTGTAGGTTTTAGGAAATAAATGCGCTTTTACTATAAAATAAGCAATATTTATTCTTTTTCTGTGATATAAAAATAAACTTGTGTTCCATTCAGTACAAACGTAAAAACAAGAAACATAAAAGGTAATAACAAGAAACAAACTTAATCTATAATTTATGTGGGAATCCCGATCCAAACATAGACAGACTCCAATTGTTGATGCCATCATCAAAATTCGTAGCTTTCGTGAATACACGATCGTTTATCTTAATTTTTGTGACCATTATTGTGCAGCGGAGCAACAAACGTCCGAACGCCACTGCTAACGGAGAGAAACTACTCGCAAACCAATATCATCCGATAATTTCTATGCGGTTTGAACAATCGAGTTCAAACCTGCACAAGAGATAGGCAAAATTTTACGCACTTTCCGTTGGTGACATTTTTGTACTTCTAGAAGGACCGCATCATATATAAAATCACACATTCAATTTTAGGGCCTGCCAGCAGGACAAACTGTCCTGCCGGTAGGCCCCTTGGACGTTGTATCATTAAAGTTGGCAAGAGTTAGAGTACCTGTATACAGGGTGCCCAACTTAACTGTACGCAGCTTTAAGCAGGTTTTTCAATTGCGAATGGTGTATGTGTTACATACTCACCTGCTTAAAGCTGTGTACATTTAAGTTAAGCATCCTGTATAGTTAGATAAAAGTAGAGCAAACGATGATATTTAGGCTGTCATCATGTGAAGTTAGTCACAATTTCACAGTGAAGTTAGTTACAACTGTCATAAGATACAGTTGACTATGCAATTATTATTTAGCCGTGGTAAGGAGTTCAAAGTATACGTCATTTATGTCAAATTATATGTCATTTATACCATATAATATACTTTTATCTACGCCAGTGGGATAAGTAACGCATTACGTCACTCATTTTACACTATTTCAGTTAGGTAATGAAGCTCATTACACCACTCAGTTATGTAATGGTTTCATTACTTAATTGAGTGGTGTAATGGCTTCATTACCTAACTGAAATAGTGTCAAATGAATGACTTAATGACATTTGCCTACTAAAATATTTTTGATGATGACAGATCTGACATTTCTCTTAATGCACTTTTCTCAATTTTAGGCAGTTGTAGATAAAATTTTGTACAATACATGCTTGGTGATGCATCGGTTATCGCCTCGTTTTGGCAATCAAACTCGTTTCGTTAAGATGCTCATAATTAAGCTTGTATCGTTAATATATATTGATTATTCGCTTTTCCGAAACGTAAATCAACAAATGGTGGCATGAACAGATGCAGAACTTTCTTTTTACAAAACATTTTTATATGCTTGCTCTAAAATAATTAGGTAAGCAAATATTTTCATATAAGAAAATTATCATTTCAAACCCTATGGGGTGTAAAGCATATCTATACTCTGTATAATATCAGTTGGAACATTTTGATCTAAAGCAGAAGACTAGTCGTTGCTATAAATATGTGGTTAGTAGTCAGAGAGACGGATAATCGTATGCTCCAGAAAAAGTGGCATCGTTTGCTTACAATAATGCGCTCGAAGATCTTGCATATGATGCACACAAAACTTATTGGACGATATTTATCGCCTTTTTTAAATATGGAAGTGCCCAATACTTGTCGTCACATATTCGGAAGAGTGCCTGTCCGAAATGACAGTTGGTAGATCGGTTGGGCTGGATCGGTTGGGCTAGAGCGGTTGAGCAGTTTTTCAAAACTTGCGCTGTTACACCATTCGGACTTGGGGAGGAGTTGGGTGAAAAGGATCAACGTTATTTTTCTATCAATTCTTGCGTGATATCAGTTTCTGATAAGCCCCATACATTTCTCGGTAGATGATAAGATGGTAAAGCAGATATGTGTTCGAAAGTGTAAACTGTCTTGAAATGATCTGCGATAGCTTTGGCAGTAACAAAATGATCTTTATATAAATTTCTGTGTTGGTTTCTTATAAGAGCCACAGAAACTACTAGTTTCTGTAAGTCTTCAAATCTTAGCAAATCGTTTTCACCAACCTTGGTTCTAGTCTTTAAGGTGTTCCTTAATTCAGCAACCTGTTGAGCTAACTTACTTTTGGTTATAAAAAATATTTTTTTCAATGAGGATATCGAGAAAGATAACTACTATTTGATGCCGTCAGTTATTACTAAAATAATAAGTTTTCCAATGCGAGTAATTCCCGTTATTTTATCAGAATAATTGATGCTAATGAGTATAGCTGTTTGATAGTTTGTCGGATTCCATTCGATGTGATATAATGATGTTGTGTAAACGATTTTACATTTCGGTAGCCCCCGCCACTTCTTCAAAAGTCGGAAGTGTATTATTAGAGATGTTCAAGCTGGTGTTCCACTGGTTCCACCGGTGTACCAGCTATTTGATTTTTAGTTGTTCGGTTTAAGTTTAAAAGCGACCGATAGTTTCGAAGGTTTTCAAAATCAACCTCTTGTGAGGTATACTGTTTTAGAATTGCATGCATCATTTAAATCTCTAGTAAAAATATAGATTTGAGTTTAAAAAAGTTTGGCATCATAGGAAGAATATGAGATATTAAAAAATCAGAGACGTTAAATTGTAGCCGCAAATTAAATATAAATTTTTTATTGACAATTTTTTTTCTAAAATTAATGGTTAAGATTGTACTGTCAGTGCTCTTTAGTGTTTATTCAATTTGTTTATTACTTTTGATTGTTGTGGTAGGTGTAAATAGGAATACCACCGTCAAACTAAACACTTACAAATATTTAATTGGGAACGTTTCAGGGAAAAACTATCAACGTTTTCAATGCAAAAGAAAGTAATATATTTAAAATCAACAATTAAAATTTAGATTTTATTGGATCTTGAAATATAATCAACTGGAAGTAAAATGCCTAATTTAATATTTTTAATTTTGTAGTGTGGCGAAATACCCAACAAAGCAGCATGAATAATAGAACCCCACAAACAAGTTTTAGATATTATCTTAAACATGATGCATATTTTTTTGATATACCATTTTTGAGTTCCTCTAGTAGCGATGAATGTGTGGGTGTCAACTTAGTGATAGAGTTTCGTCTGAGTTAGACAGAAGATCTCTTTTTGGAGAACAATTTATAGTATTTAAAAATTGAGATACCTACTAGGTGTGAGTTTTTGTTATAGATATAACTGATTGTGCAGAATCTACTGGTGTTATTAGATTTTTCGGCATGCCTTTCATTTTCAAGTAACGATGGTAAAATTTTTTGTGATACGAGGCGTATAAAGCAGCCCATAACACCCTAGCGTGTTATGAGTGAACATAATGATAACGCCCGCTCATTCTGCCCTCTCATGCCCTCGCGAGGGAGCTTATCACGCCCTAAGGCGTTATGGATTGCTCTGCAAACTTTTCAAGTTATTTGCGTATTCAAAATGGAAAATAAAACGTTGTATGCACCACAAGCATTACTTGATGTTCATAGCCCTCGGGCGACTTATAAACCTTCGGGCCAGAGACTCACAGGTTTGTCGACTTGTCCCTCTCGAAAGGGCATAAACATCTTTATTATGCCGTTGGTACATAAATCACTAGTACGTCTAAGATGTAAAACAATAAAAATATCTGTTTGCCAAAACAAAAGTTTTGTTGACGTATCTAATACTCGTAACACCAGTAAATTTTTGCGTCCATTGACAAGACTCCATGCTATTAAAGATATAAATATAGAAACCAAATTCATCAGAATACATTTTTTTAGAATATATTTAGTGAGCTATTTCAAGTTTTGAATTGTTCTAAAAAACTTTACCGACGGACGTTCTGCCACTTACGGTTTCCGAGATGCCAATAGTGACCCAATTGGAAGTTGACACCCTATATATAAGGTGAGACAAGTAGAGTAGGTCAGCAACATCAATATATTATCCCGCATTGTTTATATAATTATGTGCTTATAGCCATGCAGATCCTACTTCTTATAATGTAAATTAGATTATGAAAAAACGTTTATTTGAAAAATGTACATCAAACAATTTTATTTAAATGATTACAAACGACTACTTATTTTAAATAATATTAATTAGCAAATAAATAAATAAATTACTGTACAAGTCAAAACCTAATAAATACTACAAATAAAGATCTTGTGCAATATACCCCAATCTACAAAAGTTAGGATTTTGAATTTCAATCAGATAGTAAATGCACTCAAGAACAAAACATTGTAGTTCTATGAACGCAGTCAATCAGTTTCAATCTCTTATTAATCTTTTCCGAACCCCATTGGTCATCTGACCGTTCGTTTTCGTCTGTTGGTATAAGCACCATATTCTTCTCCTGCATGGTAACCATAATGCTGTTCGGCTACCTTTTCGGGCATACTTTGATGTTCTAAAAATATGTTATGAGTATAGAGACCTCCTTGATTGTTTCCACCCCTAAACATATTTAAAAGTCCTAGTAGAATAGCCATTTTTCCTATAAACGCACTTTTAAGTAACATAAATTTGAGCATCGTCAGCATCATTGGAATTATTGCAGTTTGAAGCATAAATGGGATGATCATCATGGGCAATATTCTTGTCATGAGGTCCGGTTCCTTCTTCTTTCGTGATTCTGAAACAAAATTGCGTTTTAGTATCGTAATTATTTCTAATGCTTTTAGTTCTAAATCACCTAGTTTTATTATTATGTTTTTAAAACTATTTAAATTAGTTTTTTCTCTCATTGCCATATTTTGCAGTTTACTAAATTTTTATAATCCACCCCACAACGAAGTCGCACAATAATCAAAATATGAAACAGTAATATTTATATAGTAAAATTCTAGCAGTAGTACTTCAACTTATTATCTATTTTTAAAAAAACGTAGGATTGTTGAAAATCTTATTAATGATATAATTTACTTTACTACTAAAAGTCAGTATATTCTCTATGGTGAAGTTCTAGGCCATTTGACTTTATTTTGATAAGCAGATTTTTCTTATTACTTTTGCCTAGTATAACATTTTGGCATTGTATATAATTATTAACATTGTGTACATATAAGATCATTAATTTACACACTGTAAGCTACGAAACTTAGAGCTCGTTACTATTTGCGACCGCAACCCCACGTATACATATCATGGCAATACAGATAGTCAGTACTTATTTAAAAGCCATCTTTTTACTTCTCTCGTCTGAAAGATGAAGGAAGTATTGTAATCACGAAAAAATCACCTTCCGAGATTTTTTCAGATCTTCACGTTTCAAGGTCCCTAGATAACGAAAAAGAGGTTTTCTCAATTCCATCAGTTTGTCTGTTTGTGTGTTCGTCTGTCCGTCTGTCTGTCTGTCTGTTGGCAGTATAGCTCAAAAACTATTTGTCGGAGGAAGACGATATTTTGCATACATATTACCTCGCATGAAACCGTTACAATTTCATACAAATATATACAGGGTGAGCATCTTAAAAAAATAAAATTTTGTTTATTTTTGGGTTAATTTTGAAATAAAAGGAAGTAATAACTTTCACATAGGTCAGGTTTTACATTTGCCGAAAATAAGACTCAACCGATAAAGGGTAATGTCAAAAAGAGTAAAAATGTTTCAAACATAACACCGTGCTCTTCAAGACAAGTGCGCGCCTTATTTGGAAGAGACTCGGTAGCGCAGATGGAACTTCGCTGTAGTTATATCCGCTGCGGAGATTCGGTTAGGAACGAGCATTCTGCAGAGCCGCAGATGCGGTGGATTCAAACCCCAGCGGGATACATTTTTTTTTATTTGAAAATGTAGATATTTGTACTCCTAACTTAATTTGATTTTTAAAATTATTTAGTTTCACAATGTTGACGAGGGAAGTTCTGGGTAAAGCCTTTTACAGATATTTTATTTTTATTTTATTTATTTAAGCTGCAACCAACAGTTACATGAAACCAATTACAGGTCACAGCATGTGTATAGTGTATGAGTTGCTACACCTTTTTGAAATTAAAGCAAATGATAGTTAATTCTGATAACTGTAAGTTCAAGGGCTAGTAATGTGACTTAAATAATGAAATTTGATAATTATTATCAAGCATAGTCAAAACCAAAGCTGCAAGGGGAGCGTTATGCATTGAACAGAACACCATCTGATAGCACGTTTAGTTATTTTTGTTAAATGGACAAGAAAGTCTCAGTATCGACAACCCTCGTAAATATATCTTTTAGATAAATACTTAGTATCTGTTTTGTCATAAAATAAGTACGCTAAGTAGCGGTTTAAAGAAGCAAGGGACTTCAAATACGAGTATCGTAGCCGGCGCTGTCTATAGAGATAATTCAAATATGAACCAGAAATTATTTTTAACATCTAAGTTAATTATAATAAACGTAAATTATGTGTGGTGAATGTTTTTGAAGTACCTAGTAGACGCATGTCAAATATTTTTCATGCTCATTACTTTTTCCCAGTAATTGTCAATAGGTCACTTCACTCTTCCTTTGAAAAAGAATGATATCCAAGTTTCTTATCGAACAAAATGTGATACCAGACGAAATTTTGTTCAGAATTAGAGCATAGCTTAGAAATTATTCCTTATCAAAGACGTAGGTGTATGATCAGTGTAAAGCATCTGGGTAAGAACGTACCGGGTGGCCAATTAAGAAGGGCACTCGGCCCTATTTCGAAAAGTAATTGTCGTAAAGACTTGGGGTAAAAAAGTATCACTAAAGCGGCCAAGAGAAAATGCTGGAAATTATTTTTAAGTTTCTAGAATGGCCGCCAGGGAGCGTAATTGCATTCTTGAATTTTAAATCCCGTTTTTTGAGAAACATATTTGTATTACAGATAGCTAAAATGGACACCGTTTTAAAGCTGAGATAAATTCGATTTTTTTTTCGTTAAATGCTTTTTGCTCTATCTCTTAAGGAAAAGTGGTGGGGGGTGTCCGAACATTTTCGGAAATAAATGTCAATAACTTCAAAATGGCTGAACGGATTTTGTCAAACTTGGAGTCGTTGAATAGGGCTTTTCTTAGGCTATCAACGCTGCCTTCAGTGGATTGATGTAGATTGATTGTGTCGCCGCTAGAGGGCGTTTTGCGACAACACTACAAATGAAATGGATTTTCTCAAAAAAATTAAATGCAACGATATCACTTTTATTGTAACAGAAGATAGCCAAATAAGAGTCTAACAAGCTAGTGAAAACCGCATTTCGATATTTCTTTCCTAACATAAAATATCAGTAAAAGAAATTAAAACACGAAATAATATCGCATCTTTGGGAATATTTTCAGTATACCTGCCATTATTAAATCCTAATTATCGTTCTTTTAGCAAAATATATATAAATTTACTGTTAAAATACCAACATTATATTTAAAATGTCAATAATAATTAATTCTCATTCAATATGATTGATTATTGCCCTTCGGTCCACACGAAATTCGAAATTTTTAAAATCCAAGTGAGCTTTGGAAAACGAAATAGCAAAAATGATAATGGTGGTGTTTAAGTGTCAATCATATTAAGATTGCAGCTATTTATAGTGTATTTTGGTGGCCTTATTTGTAAAAAATGCGTTTTCCACTTGTAGAAGTGTTTGATATGTTTCGTGTTTATTTTCAAAACAATGAAAACGCAACTGTTTCTGTTAGAATCTATGCGATGGAGTATCCTGGTAGGCGCGTGTGGACAGAAGGGAATATTCAATCATATTGAATGAGTATTAATTATTATTGACATTTTTAATATAATGTTGGTATTTTAACAGTAAATTTATATATATTTTGCTAAAACAACGATAATTAGGATTTAATAATGGCAGGTATACTGAAAATATTCCCAAAGATGCGATATTATTTCGAGTTTTAACTTCTTTTTCTGATATTTTAGGTTAGGAAAGAAATATCGAAATGCGGTTTTCACTAGCGTGTTAGACCCTTATTTGGCTATCTTCTGTTTCAATAAAAGTGATATCGTTGCATTTAATATTTTTGAGAAAATCATTTTCGTTTGTAGTGTTGTCGCAAAACGCCCTCTAGCGGCGACACAAGCCATTTAAATCAAGCCGCTCAAGGCAGAGTTGCTAGCCTAAGAAAAGCCCTTTTCAATGACTCCACGTTTGATCAAATCCGTTCAGCCATTTTGAAGTTGTTGACATTTATTTCCGAAAATGTTCGGACACCCCCCATCACTTTTCCTTAAGAGATAGAGCAAAAAGCTTCTAAGGAAAAAGAATCGAATTTATTTCAGCTTTAAAACGGTGTCCATTTTAGCTATATCTAATATAAGAATATTTCTCAAAAAACGGGATTTAAAATTCAAGAATGCGATTAAGCCCCCTGACGGCCATTCTAGAAACTTAAAAATAATTTCCAGCATTTTCTCTTGGCCACTTTAGTCATAAATTTGTTTACCCCAAGTCTTTACGACAATTACTTTTTGAGATAGGACCGAGTGCTCTTCTTAATTGGCCACCCGGACACAGCCAGTATCGATTGTAAACAAGGCTCGGAGCTCTGGCGTGACGTGGCACAGGTAGGTTGAAATAGCAATACGAGCCCCTGATCTGGAGACTCGAGGCGGAGTAAATTGAATTATTAACAAATTCGACCTAGTTGCATTGACGTCTGACTGGAGCGCTGCGGCCTTGTTTCCAGTAGAGGTCGTACATAATAGTAAGATAAGAGTTGAGACAACGCAAATGCCAGGGGCCATTTTTGATCCAAAAATAAATGTTAGCTTGCAAATGGAAAATTTATAGTAATCCGGGTTACTTTTTCTTTAATAACTAGAACGCGCGTGGCCAGCCTACGTCTGGCCCTGCCAGAGTAAAGAAACGGTTAACAATAACAATGCTGGCTTAAGCTGGTAGCCAGCCTACGTCTGGCTGCGTGTGGCGGCGCCACGTGCTTACGGTCGGCATGTGCGCTTACAGAAACCTGCGCTTATAGAAACCTATATAGAAAGCGCGCGTGTGGTAGTAGTATGCAGGCTCTTCATGCTGCGTGTGCCGGCGCCACTTGCGCTTACGGTCTGGACGGCCGGCATCGGCTCTTATAAATAAGATTTCTATGCAAGGCACATGCTACATACCATGGTGATGCAGATTATGACATAACCTCAATAGTTATCTAGGTTGAAATGAAGGTATAGCAGGCCCACATGTAAATGTTCTAAGATACAATAGCATGCTTTCCCTTTATTTTGACATTGACAATTGTTTATATCAAAACGGACTTCATAATCATGTAAACTACCTAATTTTTCGTCTTAATGGCTGCCGATACCACATGACTCGAGCAACCAATAAAAACGAATTGTGGCCACTGCCTTTATGAGTTCATTGTACTTTATAGTTGGTAGTGACACAGCTGGAAAATCTGCCGCATCCAAGGCGATAGTGAAATTCTGTAAATAGCATCATGTTCTAAAAGTCGATGAAATGATACATGAAGAACTTGGATATATATAGAAGACCTTCTGAATCGTTTTGACTAAGTTCCTGAGTTATGATTAACGTGAGATGGATCTTGCGTGCACCATTTAATTCCCTACAAAATGATAAAGTGGGGATTGAATCAAGAGACTTCTACTTTAGAGGTATTATGAAGTTATTAACTAAATGACGTAAATGATTTGAGTTAGAGGGAGGTAAATCTATTCTGACTATTTTGTGAACACGTCGATAAAGTATATATTATACAAAAATGTGGGTTTATATCTTAATACTAGAACGCGCTGGCCAGCCTACGTCTGGCCCTGCCAGCGTAAAGAAACGATTAACAATAAAAATGCTTGCTTAAGCTGGTAGCCAGCCGACGTCCGGCCCTGCCAGCGTTAACAATACAAATGCTTGCTGCGTCACCACTTGTGCGCGGTCGGCATGTTCGCGCCCCAGTGCTTACGGTCTGGACGGCCGGCGGCCGGCGGCCGGCGACCGGCGGCATCAGCTCTTATAATATAAGATAAAAAAGAACGACCCAACGCAAATCCTTACGAAACACTTAAATCATTAAAAGGGCTCGACAGTTTTAATGATATACTGATATTTGCCACTGTAGATTTAAACACTATTCGAGATTATTTTATTTGTCTTAACATATTTTTTATATTAACAACATTAATATTTCAAAAATATTCACTGTTCGAATTTTCTACAACATAATTTAATGGTATTTCACAATCACAAGGTTACTTGTTCTAAATAAAAATATTAAATCTATTGAGTTGATCAAACTATTTTATTTTAGTTCCTACTACTTATAATTAGAGGGCGAACTAATTTATGCAAAATGCGTATTAATTAATATTGAAGTGACATGGAAATCCTTCCATTTCTGGACAAGACTTCATAATTAGAGCTGATTAACGCTAATTTCATTTTGCATGTATTTACGTTTGATAACACGAATTTGTTGTACATGGTACGGCAGTTATTGTAATACGCTTTCTGTTCCGTAGTTACACCTGCTAACAGCTAGAAAAGCTCTCTGATCGCCTTTGCAAATAATTTTAGTCTAAACGATGATAATGTTTTATATAAAATACTGAACAAATTTGCCTAACTTAATACATATTTTCTCCATTTTTAATACATATATTTACTAGGTGTTTATAGATCTTTAATAATAGAGATATCGAAAAACAACTTTGGTTTAATTTTAAATGCCAGTATAGAACCTACCAACTGACCAATTAAGTCATGCCCTTCTATTTTTAAGTAGTGTTACACGACCTTGATTTTTTAAATGAAAAACCTTGTATATTTTTAGATATATAAAATCAGCTCTAAAAATAATTTATGATGGAATGCTTAAACTAAAACTTTTGATGGTATTAAATTTTAATAATTAAAAAAAATATTTACCAGAAGTAAGTCATGACTTATTCAAAATATTTTAAAATCGAACATGAAATTCAAAACAAATTCCACATAGTTTTCAATTGTATTAGTACGTTTGGTTCAATAATTCGGCCATGAACATTTTTTAGAGATAAGTGGAATTTGTTTTGCACATCTTGCTCGATTGTTAGTGATTTTGCATATGGTCTACTTTATGTAAATACATTTTTTTATTTTAAAAACTAATGAGTTTCAAAATGCTAGTTTCAGATCCTATCATAAAGTATGTTTACCACTGATTTCATATATCTAAACATATACAGAGTGTTTCATTTCGTGTTTCCATACGTAAAAATAGGAGGGCATGGTTTACGTCAACTCGTAGGTTGTATACTTGCATTTAAAAAATTCCTTTTTGATATTTCTATTGTTAATAAAGTTTAGCTAACTAAAAACACCCTGTACATGTATGGAAATACGCAATACACATATTAGTACTTTGGTGGGCAGAGATCAGCTCAACACTCTTCGCTGTAATATTTTTCCTTGCGTTAACTTAACCTAGAAATCTGATTACACATTAGGGGGATTCCAAGTGCTTTCATTATGCATGTAACTCAAGTTTCAAACACTGCAAAAAAATCGACTTTTTACAAACCTATTTATATGTAAATTAAAATTTGGCAAAGAAACAGTAATCAAATCACATTCAATTAATTATACTTAAAAGAGAGATGATTATAATTTTTTTGATACTTGCTTTTCCAATTTTTCTTTTTTCTTCTGTTGAAAGGCCTTCAATAAGAGCTATTGCTTACTTTTAAATTTGAAGAATTGAAGAAATACTGAGTATAATTTTCACTGAGTGTTATTAGCGCTCTATTCTGAAACACAATATTTTGCGTAGAAGCTTTCTAATAGCCAGATATGAATTGTGTTTTCAAATTTCGTTTAAAAATAAAAATCTTTAGTTAGATGTGCTTAATTACACTTCTAATCATAAATTACATTGGCGTTCCAAAAAACGTAAGCGAAAAATAGGAACATCCGCATTAATTTCATTAACTCGTAACACATTCCGTGATTAACAGATAGGAAGACTATTTCCTGAAGCATTTTATTTTATTTGGCATCGTAACCAAACTACGCTATCTAGTTCACTTCAAAACTGAACCAATGGCATTTAAGTAGTCACATTTGATGAATGCTTCTAAACCGCCATATTAGAAATTCGGGATCAAAGAAAGTAACCGATTTGAAACGTCCACATTTCACGCAATGAGATAAATAGTTACTGGATCAACGTATTTTCTCAAAACATAATTGAAAGTTTTATTCTTAGATTTGATCCTTAGTAGAATACAGATATTCGCTTATCTTATTTTATTCCTTGCTTCAAGCGGTGCTACATAATAATGTGTTTTTAACGTACTAACGAGATTACTACTTCGACTAGAAAATATTTCTAAATATGTCCTTTCAGGTATCTACTTTTTATTATACACTAGCTGGCCCGGCAAACGTTGTTCTGCTCAAAAATTATTTGTCTCTGAGACCCCGTTTCACCACCATAGAGTTTTAATTTTATGTCGTCCACTGCCTTGAACTTAAAAATAATAGATATTTATGCATTAAGGGCGATATGAATATGTTTTTTCCCTGAGGTTGACATGTGTTACAGACAGAGGGCATCTGGCCCGAGATCTGTAAGTCAACCGAAGGTAAAAAATATGAATATTTTATTTACTAGCCTATTAGTAAGAATAGTATGTAATCTCAAAATGTCATAATGACATTTAAAATTAGAATATGTAAGTAACATCAAGGATTGCCTCATTGTATGGTTGCTAAGACGTTATTTGTAGTTGCATGGTTACCATGAGTTTGAGGGAGAAATAATTTGAAAAGTCCCTTGGGAGTTATGAGTAGCTTTTCATATTTTGTTTTTATGACGAAAATATACAATATCATGTTGCTAGTAAAAACCTTTATGTGGCGGTAAAAATTATACAACGTACATGGCGGAAGGTGGTACCAGGGTACCACTGTGTATTTTGAATGGTGTTGCGTGGGTTGCTGCATGTTTGTGTGCCTGTACAAGTCTAACGGTAATATTGATTATTGTTTTGTACCCAGTCATCTCTCATGTATGGTCCCGTCTACATTGTGATCTTGTTGAATTGTGATTAGTTTAGTTCAAATGGAAAAACGTGTCTACTAATTGTGGTAATACTGTTGGTGCATCTTGTGATGGAAAATGTGGTACGTACTACAGCTTCTAGAAGCAATGAAGGATCGAGTAGTGGAGCTTTAGGAAATAGTAGAACCCGCTGGCCCCCTGTTTATAACCCATCATATAATTCCAGATGATATCTGGATTTAGATAAGTATGCTGCTTTGTTTTTATGTTCGTTTCGTTATATATTTTCCTGTGGTAGCTAATGGTTTTCGATATAGAGTGACGGCTGACGATGTCGCAACATTGTATGAAATGTCTGATGTGGAATTTGAAGATGCTAACGACGAGAACTGACGCGTTTTTATTTCTGGTTCCACAAACCCTATCTTATGTCTTCTTCGTCTTTCACAATTTTGGAAAACTTTGATTTTTTTTCTCTGCATTGCTCTTGTCGAATTTTTCAGTTTCACGTTCAAAAAATAAAAAAAATTGCATCAATTTCTATTCTTCTAGGTAATATTCACCAGATTCTCAATCGCGCCAGAATCAAAGTCCGAAAAAAAATAGCCAAAGTTGCAAAATGTCCTTAGAAATCGAGTCGTAGAACGTTCCATAGAATTGAAATTGCCTATCAAACGTCTGTCAAACCTGTAGGAACCCTAAGGATCGCGAGGATCCAACAATTGACTGATAACACATAGCAGTATACACATTCGCTAAGAAGAAATTAAGCAGCGTAAATTGTAAGTGCAAGCTTAGGACAAATCACAATAACCGCCAAGCAGCCCAAAGATTGTATATTGTAAAAGAAACCTTGCGAAAGGCCAGTAAAATTGATATCTTCGAAGGTAGGAAAACTTTCTACTACCCAATGGCGATAATTAGAAAACCAAATCTACCCCATTTAACCGATTTGGAAGTGAATTTCGAAAAACCCTGAAAATGGTTTGACCCCTTTTGTAAAGATAACTGAATGTACCCCGTTTTAAACTTTATGCCTGCAGTACTTACCGCGTTATGGCAATCTTTAAAACAACGCATTTACCCCATTTTACCTCTTTAGGGGGTTAATTTTTAAATGCCCAGGAAACTATTACAGCTCATTTGTAAAGGCAATTGTTAAGCCATATCTAACTTCCTAGGTGTCGGTCAAGAGAATAAAACGGAAGTCGATAAATTCCATTTTTTAACCCTTTTATACCCCTTAGGGTTGGAATTATGGAAAACTTAGTGCTTGTCTACGTAGCTAGTGGATGATGCATACAAATTTTCACGATTCTAGCTTTTGCGGTTATTCTGAAGGTCGCGGTTTCGATTCACGTGGCCGTGTGATCTGATTCAGGTTTTAGGTGGTTTTCCTGAGTCAACAGAATAGCTTTTCTGAGGCGAATTCCGAGGCAGTACTTCACCACCTTTCCTGGCCTCTCTTCCATTCTCCATCCCTCCTTTTTCTCACCCATTTTGAAATTCCCGTTCTTGGCTGAACAGGGACACAAGGTCCCTATATCAGCCCGCTCCCGGTTGGGAAAATTGAAATGAGCTTTTCTGATTGTCTCTGTGGGTCAGTTAAGATTTTATGTATTAGAGTTAGCTCTACATTTTACAAATAATTTTAACCGGCACAATAAACTCATGTGTTTTTTAACGATATCATCGGCTATTTCCTTATTTAATTCAACAAACAAAACAGAAATTTTGTATAATTGTAATAATGCATTAGCTAGACGTGAATATCCAACTTTTGCAATTCTGACCAATAGTTTTTGAGAAAAAATAAATTATATCAGCCTTGTTTTTAACAATTTAGAAAAATAAAGCTGCATCTCATTAGCCAAGGGTCTCTAATTTGTCACGAGAGAAGGAAAGATTGAAAAGGTGAATTTCAGAATTTGTTGATTATATTAACTGTAAAGAGCCACAACTCATTATTTTTCAAATGGAACACTTCATATTTTTTACATCGTTCGACAGCTTTTTAATTCTTTTATTAAGCTTTTTGGTATAAAAGATATACCAGAAGTGAGTAGCTTTGAAGGTAATTTGCGATTTTTTCTAAAATTACCTTTATATTTGCTCATAACAATGTGGGATCACTGGAAATTGAAAATATAGAATTATAAATTTTAATTAAATAGTAACGGCCAAAGACCACAGAGTTTAATTTGGAACATAAGGCACAAAACAACTTAAGTTAAACAATCTACAAAATGAAACACTAAATTTAAAGAATGTGTTCGAAGAGATCAAATTTTTCTTGGAGGTGAGACTTTCATTATTCACTTTCAAAACTATTTTTGACACTGTGCATTGTGCAGTATATCGAGTACGATACCATTTCTTTCACGTAACTCCTGAGAAGAAAGAATTACAGCGTGTCGGATCCGGTGGTCGAGACGGCCAAACCATGGGGACACGTTGCGAGCTCCACCGATTCGGTCTCCAATATTTAAATATCGCCGGATTCAGAAGAACGTTATGTTTATTCTTTTCATTTAGATTAGAGAGAAACAATTTGCGATGGTTGTTTTCGAATAATCCACTTTGCCCTCAATTTCTGAAATAATAGAGTTTGGCTGTCGTAAGTTAGCTCATGATAAATTCTCGTAGCTAATGTACAATTGTTAACAGCTTCTCTCAAACTATAAACCATGTTAATCATATCTTCTCCTGCAAAGTTCATTTTGAAAATGTAAGTAGAAACGACTACGAGCACTTAGAAATAAACTTGATTCGAAAAGTTAATGTTTTACATAAACAGAATCACCTCTCTCCAATTATTGTGACAGTTTAATAATAAACCCAGCTCCGGTTTCTTTAAGTTTGTTTTCCATTGCAAACTAAAGATTAATTTTGAAAATAATGGTAATTGTGGAAAAAATTGCAAATTGTCTTCAAAATTATTCACTTTTTCTGCGATAAGAAAAACATCGAAAAATTCTAAAAAATCAGGCTCTATAATAACATTAACTTTTGCACACGTCATCACAAATTAGAGACCCTTGGTTGAATGGAGACAGCTTCTTTTTTTCTGGATTTTATAAAAATTGGCTTGTACCTGTAAATGCCATTTCTATCACAAAATAGAAACTTCAAAATTATTGATAAATATTTATGCACATGTAGGCAGTCATATCCGATGATACTATAAATGAAATAAGTCCCAATGGTAAAATTTTGAATTTGTATCGCCCCTCCCACATTGGTAGACGCTGGTGATTTAAAATATTTTTAAAATATAGAGCACAATTTTTTCGCAGCCTTGGCAATTGGAATCGGGCTCGGTCAGACCATTCACAGTTAGATGGCCACAAAATTAACTGTGCTCTACTCAGAACCACAGACCTAAGAGATAGAATAACGTGACTCCAACTTAGTAACCTGAATTTGGGGCAAGCTGAGCATTGTACCACCAGACGCAAGCGCATAAAGCACCAGCCTCTGCACCGCAAGGTAAAATGAGGTTACCGACAATACATACATACATACATACATAAAATGTAGAGCTAAATACCCTCTATAAGTTAATCAAGGTATGTTTTTGTACATCTTTAGTAGTAGATATATTATGGAGTATTTATCGAAAGTTGGAACATTCTGTGTGTATCTTCTGTTCAAAATGTGCTCATTTTGCAAACTATTAACAAAATACACGTTTTGAACTTATTCATTTATCTGTTCATTGGTTTATAAATACACCGAAGAATACATCCTGACAATATTCAATTAATTTTATTTTATTTATTTTGGCACTGAAAAGCAAAGGTATCAAAATTATCAATTTTCTGGCGTTTTAAACGTTACAGCTCTGTTTTTGCTTTATTTTTATTACACTCTACAAATTATTCAATGCAAATATGTTTCCATTTTATTTCTGTACACTAAAACTTGATTATCTCTAGACAGAAAAATTGTGAGAAAATTGCGAAAGTGTAAGGATATACATCCCCCATCCTTTTATATAAATGTGTGTTGTGCCTGCACGTCTGGGACCCTATGTCTTTGCGTCGGTTACTTTTTTGTCGTCACCGAACGGGCTCAGTCGGCGCCAGCCAACTCGGCGCGAGGCCATCTCGGCGCCGAATTTAAATTCGCAAACTGCAGTGTGCATTACGTAAGAAAATTATTATAAACAAATAATAAATAAAGTGATCGCCAAAAAGCTGGCATCAAATGAAAAAAAAAAATTTAGAATTTCTTGGAAAATCAAACACTAACGACCAGAGGCAATTGCAAAGTGATTACAAATGGCCCAAACAAAAGTTGTCACATGACTTCCATTATCAGTAAAATTTTACATTTTTTAAAAATAATTACGAAACACGCATTGAAATTTATTATGAAATAAAAAACTTTGTTAAAAATATTTGTTTTTCCATAGCAGTTTTTGTTAAAAGTAAAATTCTTTGATATGGGATCTAAACATAAAAGAAAATGTGAGAGGTCAAAGTTGGCAGAGGATTTTGAAATTTTGGTATATGAGCCTAGATGTTGATTCTAAACAATTTTTCTTAATAAATTTTTGTCGTATTTTCTACATAAAAGGCACGCTACTCTACAGTAATAGTAGATTATGTTATTAGGAGTAAAAGTGATACTTTATGTGGCGAAGCTGAAGTTTATTTAGCCGAACGTTAGTGAGGCAAATAATTCAGCTAAGCCACATAAAGTCACTTTTACTCCGAATAACATATACTATTTTATCCGCAAACGTATTCAGGTAAATTTCAGGCTAGCACTGTACCCCTGCGCCAACCTCTGTTGTTCAGATAACGCGCAACTGTAATGATATATGAACATACTGAATCACCCGTGCTAATAGCACACGGCCACAGCAGCTGTCACACCATAACCCACGGCGACAGATGCTCCGATCCGCTGCTTAAAGGTTTATTTAAATTAAAACTTTTTCGTACTTTTTGAAAATAAAAACCGGCCTACGAACTAATTCTAAAAATTAGCAAAATTTTAAGCCATCATACAATTTAATCGGTCCAGTATCTTCGGAGGAGATGGCGAACCAACATAGAAAGAAAGAAAGAGAGCAATCATTTTGTGTGCTTAGGCAGATAAAGTACGCAAAAGTCGCTATTTTGTCTGCTTAGGCAGATAAAGTGACACTTTTACCTTGTCAATAAAGACAAATAAGTTGTCACTTTTGTGTCGTTTGCGGATAAAATAGGTTTTTTGAAAACTTCAAAGGCATACTTGATTTTTCAAAACTGAAATGCTGTTCGAAATTCGCCTTTAACCAAGCAGGGCTGAACCCCAAAAAATTTAAATTTAAATCGGGACTTTTTTACCTTTTACAAGAGTCGTTTCACCTATCCGGGGACACACTGTATACAGGGTGTGCGGAAAATACGTGTACATCGGAAGACCACAAGTTCCTTGACCCAAAATATTATGATTTAATTCAACTTACCTATATACAAAATTGCTTAGTTTTCAAAAATGATTAGCTTTTTTAAATTTTTTCAAGTAAGTCGAAAAATCTGATAGATTTTATTAATTTTTTGGCCATGCGTTTGTATCAGTAAACTACAGCTTTTTGTAGAATAAACCTTAATTTCGAAAATTACAGGGTGTTTAAAAACGTTGTCATAATAAATTATCCATCCATATTTTTTTAATTCCCTGTATAATCACTACCAATGTTTTTTTTGTGAATAGCTACTTCAATTTAGAAGCTATTTCCTTTCTTACAAAATTTTAGTTGGGTAAACAGTTTAGCCACAAAAAAATATTTTCTAAATTTCTACAAGCCTGAATCAGTAATTGTAACTTAACACTAGGTTTGTAGCGATTTAGAAAATATTTTTTGTGGCTCAACCGTTCACCCAGCCAAAATATTGTAAGAGAGGAAATAGCTTCTAAATTAAAGTAACTAAAAAAAATGTAGTGATTATACAGGAGGTTGAAACATTTAAAAAAGGTAATCATTTTTAAAGCCCTCTAGCGGCTTAACTAAGCAACTTTGTATATAGGTAAGTTGAGTTAAATCATCATATTTTGGGCAAAGATCTTTCGTTGTACACGTATTTTCCAGGCACACTATCTACAGGGTGATTTTTACGTTGATTCTTTCCGTTTACCAGGAAATAAAGATAAAAAACTAAGCATTTTTTTTATTTACCACTTTTCCGAAATATGAAAACTAACGAAGGTGTTCGAGTTTTAAATTAAAAACTAAACTTTAGCGCAAAGGCGGCTGGACAATTTTAGTTTTGTTTATCTCTGTTGTCAAGCAATGACCTGTCAACTAGTTTTCCATTGGAATTTTCTTAATGTTATTGATACAATAATGGCTCATGTTTATGAAAGTAATGAATGACTGAATATGCTTAATATTTACTGGGAGTGTCGTGAAAATGCTGCTGCCACATCGCTCTGATACGCGGAACGTGTGTGTAGAAGCGAATGCTGATAATTTTGAACATATTATTTAAGTTAGATTAAGTTTAGTTTAATTTTCGTTAAGTAATTTTAGTTTTAATTTGAAACTTTAACACCATGTTTCTACCTTCGTTAGTTTTGATATTTCGCAAAAGTGGTAAATGAAAAAAGCTTACTTTTTTAAACTTTTTATCCTGGTAAAAGGAAAGAATCAACTTAAAAATCACCCTGTATATACAGTGTGTCCCTTTTGGTACGCCACTGTTTTTTTGCCAAAAGTTTTATAGCTATTGTCAGATTATTTGTTATTAAATAATATTTTTTGAAACTTCTTTAAGCTGTATTTTGAAAACGAAGCCGTTTAAATCCCATTAAAGTCCAATGAACGAAATTGCTGTTACATATTTTTCAGTTTTTTACTTCCTTTTACAATAAAGGAAGTATTGGATTCACCCCAAAAATTCGAAATTGAGTTTTCAACAGATCTTCAAGTTTTTGAGTCCCCTGATCCCAAAAAACATTTTTTTTCATTGGTCTGTCTGTCTGTGTGTCTGTCTGTGAACAGAATATCTCAAAAACGGAAAGAGGTATGGCGTTGAAACTTCATATATAAGTTTCGTGTACTATGTAGATGCGACAGCAAGCTTTTGAAGAAAATCGCATAACCGGAAGTAGGTGTTTACTCTTGTCATTTTTCAGTTTTTTTCGATTTTTTCAAAAACGGCTCTAACGATTTTTTTAAACTTTACTTTTTTATTACATTTTTAATGTGTATTGATGCGAGATAGGTGATTTTCCAGTGGAATACTTCTAAAATGGGTTTCTTTTGTTTTTTTTTTCAATTTTTTACTTCCTTTTACTATAAAGGAAGTATTGGATTCACCCCAAAAATTCGAAATTGAGTTTTCAACGGATCTTCACGTTTTAGAGTCCCCTGATCCCAAAAAACATATTTTTTTTCATTGGTCTGTCTGTGTGTGTGTCTGTCTGTGTGTCTGCCTGTGAACAGAATATCTCAAAAACGAAAAGAGGTATGGCGTTGAAACTTCATATATAAGTTTTGTGTACTATGTAGATGAGACAGCAAGCTTTTCAAGAAAATCGCATAACCGGAAGTAGGTGTTTACTCTTGTGATTTTTCAGTTTTTTTCGATTTTTTCAAAAACGGCTCTAACGATTTTTTTTAAACTTTATATTTTTCTTACATTTTTAATGTGTATTGATGTGAGATAGGTGATTTTCCAGTTGAATACTTCTAAAGTGGGTTTATTTTGTTTTTTCTTCTATTTTTTTTATTAACTCCTATTTTAAATAAAACACCCGGTATATTATTACATTTTTGAATTCACCTTAAAATTCTAGAGAAAATTTGTCTCTTCAACTAACACTCGATTTTGTACCGTTTTTGTAGAATTTGTAATTTTTGAAAATTTTTAACAAATGGTTAAAACTTAAAGATGTCATTTTTTACTAATTATAAGATCACTGTAAAAGGAAGTTGTGTGAGTGTATCACACCAGATTTTTTTTATTAACTCCTATTTTAAATAGAACACCCGGTATATTATTACATTTTTGAATTCAGCTTAAAATTCTAGAGAAAATTTGTCTCTTGAACTAACACTCTATTTTGTACCGTTTTTGTAAAATTTCTAATTTCTGAAAATTTTTGAAAAATGCTTCAAAATTAAAAATAAAATTTTTGGCTAATTATAAGATCACTATAAAAGGAAGTTGTGTGCATGTATCACATCAGATTTTTTCGAAAAAGGTTTACTCTATCAAAAAAATTAAAGATACATTTTTTGTATAGTTTCAATGGATAAAGCTAAAAAACTTATCGTATTGACTAAAAAACAGATTTTTCTAAAATAAAGTAACTGAGGTGGCCCTGATGCACGCCACTGGTGGAAATAAATTAAATCTATTTTGACTAAACAATGCCAATTTATGAAATACTATCATACACCAAGTTTCATTAGAATACCTCTAGGCGTTGTCCAGATTTTTGAAAAAGAAATAATTTTTGTTTTAACTTTAACACCCTGTATCTTGTGAACGAAGCCGTTTAGGTTCCATGTTTGTATGAACTTTTTATCTTAGAATTGATCAATGAATCACCCTTTAAAGTTTGTGTACGTACTTAATTAACACCCTGTATATAGATTAGTTTTAGCTGACTGAACAATCTCAAGGCCAGAAAACTTTTTTTCGTAAAATGTGTCTCTATCTTGACTAGTAAATGCATGTTTCGTAATTATTTTTAAAAAATGTAAAATTTTACTGATAACGGAAGTCACGTGACAACTTTTGTTTGGCCCATTTTGCAACCACCTCAGGTCGTCAGTGTTTGATTTTCCTAGTATTTCTCAATAATTTTTTTTCATTTGATGACAGCATTTTGACGATCACTTTATTTATTTTTTTTATAATAATTTTCTTACGTAGTGCACAATGTAGTTTGCAAATTTGAATTCGGCGCCGAGATGGCCTCGCGCCGAGTTGGCTGGCGCCGAGATGGCTCCGCGCCGAGTTGTCCCGGCGCCGAGCTGGCCCCGCGCCGAGATGGCGGCGCCGAGTTGTCCGGCTCCGTGCCTAGCGATACTAGACCGCCCAGATTTTACATACTTCCAAAGATCCACACACCGGCAGTTCCACTCAGGCCAATTGTTAGCACTTGCCGATCTTCTACCTATGAACTGGCCAGATACCTCGCTAACATATTACAACTATACGTAAGCAAAACAGAATCCTATAATAATAATAATAATGGTGAGGCACTAACACCCCATGAAGGAGCTACGCGACGAATTCTAAGCATATCGTGGAAATATTGGCTCATTTGGAAGTAACGGAGCAAGACATGTTGGTCAGTTTCGATGTGGAATCCTGGAATCCCTGTTCACTAACGTATCAGTAGAAGATTCAGTAAGTCTTATACAACAACGCTTTGTTCCTCAAGAACTCCGAGGAAACGTCCCAGAGTTAATAGGAATGTGCCTCACGACGACATACTTCCTTTGAGAAGGAATGTACTACGCCAAAAGGAAGGAACCTCTGTGGGATCCTCATTATCTCCAGTCATTGCCAATATATTTAGGGAAGCCTTTGAAAAAGAAGCTATTTAGTCAAGCTATCTCAAACCTAAATGTTACTGAACCGCTAGCAACACATTAAGCCATGTACAGAAAAAAGACTCACACTGACCGCTATCTATATGCTTCGTCTATCATCATCCCCAACAAAAAGTTTATTGGTCAAGGCACTTATTTATGGGGCCAACGCTATTTGTGACGAGGACAGTAAACCACGGAAACTACGACATGTGGAAGAAGCTTTACGCAGGAATGAGCCTAAACCTAAACTTATGAATTACGCCTGTCTTCCCTTCATCGTCGAAGTAACCGACAGAATAAGAAAGGTCTTAGATAAAAAAACGTCAGGTCCGCTACGGTACAATAAGAAAGGTTGAACAATTGATTCCTCCCAACAAATATTCTTTGCTCAAGCTATACACAGAAGGTGTTTACCAGCTCCAATGTACTTGTGGCAAATCTTACATCGGATAAACCGGAAGAAGCAATCAATGTCGAATAAAAAACCAGAGCCACACACGATTTGGAAACGCACAAAAATCCGTCATCGCAAAACACTTATTAGGACCAGGGAGTAGTTACCAAGAAGTACTAAAAGATATTGAAAACATCACTCAAAAGAAATTTACTACTGCAACTAAGGGTCCGTTTCTGAGAATCAATCTAACCAGCAGTGGTACCTAACTAAATTTTACACTAAAAGTCAGTTAAAATTTCACACATTTAGGGACCCCGAAACTAGTTAACTGTACCTTTCAATAATTATAGACTCGATTTCTCTCTCTGATGCAGAAATTATGGAAGACTTAAAAAAACTTAAAAAATGTCCCGTTGTGAAGGTCGTCAGGCTATACAACAAAAACAGAATCCCTATGCCCATATGTTCAATAGATTTAACTAAAACCGATTAAATTAACCATATATTTAATCTCACAAAATTTAGTCAATGTATAATTTCCGTGAAACCTTAAAAGAAAACAGATGATATCCCGCAATATAAGTGATGGCAGAGATATGGACATACTCGAAATTATTACAAATTACAACCTCGATGCTCCAAATGCACAGCAAGTCATCTGTATAGTGATTGTAAAAAAAATCGACAGCAAAACTATAATATGTTAACTGTGGGAAGGAGCACCAAACAAACTATAAAGGATGTAGCTATTTTACAAAGACTTTTAATAAAGCTGCTAGCAATACCACAACAGCAAACTCTGACAACAAATCCAATCGCCCAAGTTATACCGGAATAATAGCAAACTCTTTCTACAGAGACGTTGCAGCTAGAATACGTATAAACACAACACAATAATACTAGCAATCCAATTGATAGCAACACAGTTGCTGTAACTACAATTATTATTAAAACTATCATATAATTCATTATACCCCACTTAGATAAAACTATGCCACATCTTAAGAACAGTTATTCCAACCCTCATTTGACATGGATCAAAAAAGAACACTCACAATACATAATGTAAATGTTGCAAACTGGAATGGAGATGGGATTAAGTCCCAGAAATGTGTATTTATTCGTTTTTTAACAAGACACAACTTTGATGTAGCTTGTGTCTTAGAAATCCACCTGATTGAAAATGAGACATTTAAAATAGCTGGAGATGAAGTATATAATAATAATAATAATAATAATAATAATAATAATAAAGTCGTTATTCCGATAACTACAGTACAGGTAAGTTTCAACAATAAATAAACATAATTGGCACATACTAAGTTACACAGTATACAGTAATGAAATAAAATTTACTCTATTTGGCGTCACCGGAATCATAAGGCGCAATTCAGGTAATACCCTGTTTTTCAACTGGACCATAATCTATTTTGTAAAGAAAGTTTTAAATGTGTGCCTAACTTAAGGAGTATTCTGAATTACGTTGACAAAACAAAACATCTTAAAATAAAACTGAAATATAATACTGCTTACAGCACTCGAAGCAAACTAATCGCGATCTCACATTATTACTAGTAAACAGCATCAGATTATGTTGAAGCATACTTATTGCCCTTGTGCAAAATTTTCGACAGTTGATTTTTAAAAAGCGGCGGTGCTGAGGCTTTTATCATTTCAGGCAGATTGTTAAAAATTTTACTTATATTATACTGAAATGACCTCTTAAAGAAATATGCACATCAGTTCTAAATTTTATCTTGTTATATAGATAGATAAGGAGGTCTTTTTAGGAAAATAATCTTATGATATAAGTATGCTGAAAGGAAACGTCTGTCTTCCATATTTGGCCAGTTTCGTTCAGATAACTTGTGTGAAATGTGAATGCGACCGCGAAGCTGAACACACGTACGCGCCGCAGTATCCAATATTTAGTTTAATTTTTGAGTTAATTCATCGAGCTATTTATAACATGAGTCTAATAAGAACGCGTAGTGCACCTGCGTCTGAGGACATCAGCGATACACTTGCCCAAAAAATTGTAGGCAAACTGATGGAAAACGATGTATTTTTGGAGAAATTGGAGGGAATCATTTCAAAATCCATTAAAACCAACATGGGAAAAGTAATTACACGTCTCGAAAATAAGGTTGCACAATTGGAAAAGCAACAGGAAAATAATACAGCCGAATTCGATGAAGTTTTAGATGGATACGAACAATATACTCGTAAAAACAGTATACAAATATTTGGCCTCCCTGGAACGCCTCACGAAGATACCAATGCAGTGGTTAACAAGCTCTGCAAGGACCAATTGGGTATTGAGTTGCCAGACAACGCCATCGATGTGAGTCATCTTCTGAAAGGTAGAGAAGGTGTTCATCGGGGTCTGGACACAACGCCCACTGGTCACAAACCCCAACTCAGAATTTGGTCATAACGCCCAACTTCGATTCTGGTCACAATGCCCAACTTGGTCACAACGCCCAATTTTAATTTTGGTCACAACGCCCAACTTGGTCATAACGCCCAAAAACGATATTGGTCACAACGCCCAACTTGGTCACAACGCCCACCGACGCCTGTTATAGGAGAGAGCTATCGACGCCACTAAAACCATATTTTTGGTCATAACGCCCAACTTCGATTTTGCTCACAACGCCCAACTTGGTCACAACGCCCAATTTCGATTTTGGTCAGAACGCCCAACTTGGTCACAACGCCCAATTTCGATTTTGGTCAGAACGCCCAACTTGGTCACAACGCCCAATTTCGATTTTGGTCACAACGCCCAATTTCGATTTTGGTCACAACGCCCAACTTGGTCATAACGCCCAAGTTTGATTTTGGTCACAAGGCCCAACTTTGATTTTGGTCATATCGCCCAGGCGCCACAGAAAGTAAGAAAAATGTGTATCTAAAATGAATAATAATAAATTAAACTTTTAGGGTGAGGTAGCAAAATTTTCAAGTTCCCGTAAGTAGTATTAATATTATTTATTTTTGATAATAATTTAGTGGCGTAATGTGTTGTCCAAAAGAGTTTCTAAATTCGAATAATAACATAAAGTTGTATTTTTTATATGGAACACATAGTTAGCTGTGACATTATGAGAAGGAGGATTTTTTTCTCATTTCAGTGACATGTCGCATGGGATCGATTTATTCATTTTTACTACTTTATAGTAACAATTCACAATTTTTAATATTTCGTCGTTTTCTAGTTGAATGCTTGTGCCATTTAGAATATAAGTGATTAAACAAAGTTTTTGCGTTGTTACAATACCACCGTCTGATTGACAGAATTAATCACGTTTGATTGTTGCTTATAATATTATATTGTCCTTCATACATCCATTTATCAGAACATTTTATTCTCTTTTAAAACCTCTACAGCTTCTCAAATTAAAACTCTTTCTACAGAGACGTTGCAGCTAGAATACGTATAAACACAACACAATAATACTAGCAATCCAATTGATAGCAACACAGTTGCTGTAACTACAATTATTATTAAAACTATCATATAATTCATTATACCCCACTTAGATAAAACTATGCCACATCTTAAGAACAGTTATTCCAACCCTCATTTGACATGGATCAAAAAAGAACACTCACAATACATAATGTAAATGTTGCAAACTGGAATGGAGATGGGATTAAGTCCCAGAAATGTGTATTTATTCGTTTTTTAACAAGACACAACTTTGATGTAGCTTGTGTCTTAGAAATCCACCTGATTGAAAATGAGACATTTAAAATAGCTGGAGATGAAGTATATAATAATAATAATAATAATAATAATAATAATAATAAAGTCGTTATTCCGATAACTACAGTACAGGTAAGTTTCAACAATAAATAAACATAATTGGCACATACTAAGTTACACAGTATACAGTAATGAAATAAAATTTACTCTATTTGGCGTCACCGGAATCATAAGGCGCAATTCAGGTAATACCCTGTTTTTCAACTGGACCATAATCTATTTTGTAAAGAAAGTTTTAAATGTGTGCCTAACTTAAGGAGTATTCTGAATTACGTTGACAAAACAAAACATCTTAAAATAAAACTGAAATATAATACTGCTTACAGCACTCGAAGCAAACTAATCGCGATCTCACATTATTACTAGTAAACAGCATCAGATTATGTTGAAGCATACTTATTGCCCTTGTGCAAAATTTTCGACAGTTGATTTTTAAAAAGCGGCGGTGCTGAGGCTTTTATCATTTCAGGCAGATTGTTAAAAATTTTACTTATATTATACTGAAATGACCTCTTAAAGAAATATGCACATCAGTTCTAAATTTTATCTTGTTATATAGATAGATAAGGAGGTCTTTTTAGGAAAATAATCTTATGATATAAGTATGCTGAAAGGAAACGTCTGTCTTCCATATTTGGCCAGTTTCGTTCAGATAACTTGTGTGAAATGTGAATGCGACCGCGAAGCTGAACACACGTACGCGCCGCAGTATCCAATATTTAGTTTAATTTTTGAGTTAATTCATCGAGCTATTTATAACATGAGTCTAATAAGAACGCGTAGTGCACCTGCGTCTGAGGACATCAGCGATACACTTGCCCAAAAAATTGTAGGCAAACTGATGGAAAACGATGTATTTTTGGAGAAATTGGAGGGAATCATTTCAAAATCCATTAAAACCAACATGGGAAAAGTAATTACACGTCTCGAAAATAAGGTTGCACAATTGGAAAAGCAACAGGAAAATAATACAGCCGAATTCGATGAAGTTTTAGATGGATACGAACAATATACTCGTAAAAACAGTATACAAATATTTGGCCTCCCTGGAACGCCTCACGAAGATACCAATGCAGTGGTTAACAAGCTCTGCAAGGACCAATTGGGTATTGAGTTGCCAGACAACGCCATCGATGTGAGTCATCTTCTGAAAGGTAGAGAAGGTGTTCATCGGGGTCTGGACACAACGCCCACTGGTCACAAACCCCAACTCAGAATTTGGTCATAACGCCCAACTTCGATTCTGGTCACAATGCCCAACTTGGTCACAACGCCCAATTTTAATTTTGGTCACAACGCCCAACTTGGTCATAACGCCCAAAAACGATATTGGTCACAACGCCCAACTTGGTCACAACGCCCACCGACGCCTGTTATAGGAGAGAGCTATCGACGCCACTGAAACCATATTTTTGGTCATAACGCCCAACTTCGATTTTGCTCACAACGCCCAACTTGGTCACAACGCCCAATTTCGATTTTGGTCAGAACGCCCAACTTGGTCACAACGCCCAATTTCGATTTTGGTCAGAACGCCCAACTTGGTCACAACGCCCAATTTCGATTTTGGTCACAACGCCCAATTTCGATTTTGGTCACAACGCCCAACTTGGTCATAACGCCCAAGTTTGATTTTGGTCACAAGGCCCAACTTTGATTTTGGTCATATCGCCCAGGCGCCACAGAAAGTAAGAAAAATGTGTATCTAAAATGAATAATAATAAATTAAACTTTTAGGGTGAGGTAGCAAAATTTTCAAGTTCCCGTAAGTAGTATTAATATTATTTATTTTTGATAATAATTTAGTGGCGTAATGTGTTGTCCAAAAGAGTTTCTAAATTCGAATAATAACATAAAGTTGTATTTTTTATATGGAACACATAGTTAGCTGTGACATTATGAGAAGGAGGATTTTTTTTCTCATTTCAGTGACATGTCGCATGGGATCGATTTATTTCATTTTTACTACTTTATAGTAACAATTCACAATTTTTTAATATTTCGTCGTTTTCTAGTTGAATGCTTGTGCCATTTAGAATATAAGTGATTAAACAAAGTTTTTTGCGTTGTTACAATACCACCGTCTGATTGACAGAATTAATCACGTTTGATTGTTGCTTATAATATTATATTGTCCTTCATACATCCATTTATCAGAACATTTTATTCTCTTTTAAAAACCTCTACAGCTTCTCAAATTAAAAATGCATTTGCAAAAATTTAAATATCCTACTTCATATACGAGGGAGGTTCGAAAATATGAAAATGGTTGTAAAATTAAATACTCTTATTTTTCAAAATACACAAAAGTGTTAATTGGAAGTATTTGTTATAACATATCTATTAAAAATTATAATTGATTTTAAATTGTTATTTGGTCCGTTTGTTATTAAATTATTTAAAATTTTACACAAAAATGAAATTTGTTAGCACTAATTTCGAATCACGTAATATCCTGGTTGCTAAGTGAGGGGAAACTCAGGTTTGACAGTACACGTTTATCGTATCCGCTGATATGTTGACTTTGAAGTATTTCATTTGGTAATACACAGGGCGGAAGAAAAATTAGGAGAAACCAGAAGAATTGTTTTCGAAGTAAGTAACTGTGACTTTATATTTGACACCTACTTTTAATTCTGCTTCAAATAACATTTTTGTCTATTTTGAGAAATAATGGCACTTTATTCTTGAACCATTTTCATATTTTTGAACCTCCCCGTATACGAAAGAATATATTTACATTTTGGAAAGTGCATTTTTAGTTTGAGATGTAGAAACCTGTATCAGGAATAAAACTTTCTGATAAATGGATGAGAAAAAAATCCATGTGTTACAAATTTATGAGGGGCGGTATATGTTATATTATACAGGTTGGTGGTGGATAATGCGAACATAGGCAGTCCATTGAGCTAGAATACAGTTTATGGGCTTTGTATGCGTTAGACAGAAGTAGACATATATTATTTAAAATCTAGTATTCTAGAATTCAGTGTTTTCTAAAAACAAAACCTTTTGATTCTGCGGATGCTAGATGTTAATCCCATGTAGGTCTGTTTATGGCTAACGCATACATTCTGTATATTATGATATATATATATATCACTGGAATGGGAAAAAATCCTCTTACTCATGATACCACATACAACTATGGGTTCCATAAACAAAAATACAACTTTATGGTATAACTCGAATTTCAGAACTTTTTTTGAATAACTGACTACCCACTGCATTCGTATCAAAAAAGTGCCAGAAGAACGTCAAATTACTTTTATCTATTTTTATAAACAAGCGAGACATGGTCACAAAACGAAAAATCGAAAATTAAATGTTTGTTTATAACTCGAAAACAAAAGACGGTAGCCCACAATATCGAGGATGGGGGTCCATTTTTACATATCTCCTATACTTATCGAGATTCCCTATGAAAACATCGAAATTTCCTCAACCTGTACACTCTGCGATAACGACCGCGTTTGTTCAGGAAAATGAATTTGAACCCGCTTAGTAAAAGAAACGATAATTAGCTTTTGTAGGTATCGAAATGTTAAGAATTTGTTACGTCTTGTAATGTCTATGACGTATTCTGAATTTCCACCCATTGAGTTTTCCGTCGGAATTTTAATGCCTCTAATGTTCTCTCGCGGAAGGCACGTTGTGTTGATATGACAGAACTGGTTAGATTGCTAGTTATCTATATACAGATTGGTGGCAGAAAATGTGACCATAAGTAATCAAATGTGCTAGAGTACAGTTTATGGACTTTGTATGCATTAGGAACTTTATAAATTTGGGTGGAAGGTAGTGCTAAGGAATTTTTTGAAAATCAACCCCTAAGAGGGCGAAAAGAAGTAAAATGGGTTTTTACAAATTCCTTAATGTCTCTTACACCCGGTGTTTACTTGCAAAGATTTTCAATGCAAATGCTTAGAAACGGATTTCAGAATTTTTCCCTAATCGACCCCTAAAGGTACAAATATGTGTTCGGGCTAAACTTTGAAAAAATTACCCCTAAGGGGGTAAAAAGAGGTAAATGTGTTTTCACAAATTCCTCTATATCTCTTAAACCCGGCTATCGCCTCGTCAAAAGAAGTAACATTCTCACGTTCTAAAATCATTAATTTCGCGAGCTTACTACAAAAATACCCTTTTCCAAATTCTACAATTATTGAAGTTTCTCCTAATTAAAATTTGAACTTAATATATCCAAAAAAGTTGACACTTGACAGTTTGACACAATGATATCGTTAGTTACCAAAGTACACTGTGTTATTTCCTATGTTTTTTTTATTTACAGAAGCCACAATAATTTATTCGGTAGTGATTAATAGTAATACGATACAAGTGCGTAAAGCTAGTCTTTATAGACACGAGTGGGGCAGAGTTAAAACCCGAGTGAGCGAGCGTATTAAGCCCCGCGAGTGACTAAAGATGCTTTACGCATGTGTATCATACAATATTTTATCTACAATAGAATCTACAAAACACGGTAGATATAAGAAAAATATTTAAATGTAAATTGCAAACGGTCGTAATTTTGCGTGGTTAAAAATTTTAAAACCGTTGCTACTGACGACGTGCCGAATGAAATCTTTTAAACACGTTGCTGCTGACGACGTAAAATAATGAAAACATGTTATTAAACAGTCATTTTACAAACTTAAAATTGCCAACTAAAAGTCAATTTTACACTGTCGTAGATAAAGTAAATTTTATCCACTATTATCATTAAAGTGTTACTCTAGCAACGTGGCTTTAGTTGGAAAGTAGTTATGTATGGTCCAATTGAATAAAGAGGCATTTTATCCATAAGGGCAAAACTTTAGCTCACGAGACAGCCGAGTGAGATAATTTCCCCGAATGGATAACATCTCTTTATTCACGTGTAGCATATAAAACTTTTTCCAATACCTACAATTAATTGTATAAATAAGTTTTAAAATTGAATAAATAATTTTAAATATGTAATCATACTACGTGGTTGTGTACCTGTTTCCACGGTAACTTTATTTGTATTTTGTAAGTTGCCATGGATTATTAACTACTTTATTCACTGTGTGTATCCATCCTCCTTATTAAAATGTTGCTTTTTCATAAAGATTTTCTCAGATACAATACAGCTTTATAAATAGGCATTGGAAAAGAAAATTACTTCACTACTATAGCCAAATTCTCCTGAGAAAATATATGGAAACAGATAACAAAAACGGAAGTGTATCTAATAGCTATTTATGCAACAAGTGCTAAAAGTTGATGTTTATGCACGAGACATGAAAATTATGAAACGAAGCCAAAGGCTGTGTTTCATAACATGTCAAGTGCAATAACACTTTTAGCACGAGTTTGCATACAATATTTTTGTACGACCTTAAATTTTCTGTTATTAATCTATAAATGTCGATTTAACAAAGCTTTGCATTTATGACAGTTATAATTTATGTCATAATAAAGAAATGGCCTTGACGCGCAAATGAATGCTTGTGAAGCCAGTACTGTCAAAATCAGTTATTAAAGGTAATTATAATAGTACACATCTGACTTTATTCATTAGATAACGTTTTAATTATTTAAAAAACACTTTACCTCTAACGCAAGAAGTAACTAGAATAATTTTACAACCTCACTTCCAGTTCGAAATTGTAGTTTTATAACCTCACTTCACTTTATAGCACATGCGCTAAAAGTAAACAGCTGATCTCATTTTAAACACGCTAAATTATGAAACGTCACTTTTAGTGAAAAAAGCTAGCGCTAAAAGGCCTACTTTTAGTGGTGGTCATAGAAAACAAATGTAGGCACCACTCCGTTGCCGACCGAGCTTATAAGAATATTACTGGACAAACGCTCCAAAGAAACCGCGACCTTTTGCAACAATTTCAACACTCAAAATGTATGTTTGCCTAATATTTTTATTGACTTGTAACCCGACCACGTCAATCATGTTGCAATAAAAATAATTAAAATTCAACAGTATTCAATTACCGCATACATATATGGAAGTATAAGGTCTGCACACTTACTTGGCTGCCTGCACGTCTTCAGCTATGAACTTCAATCTAGCCCGAAATTTCTATGAAAATGTGCTTCAAAAAAAGTTGGGCGTTATGACCAAAATCAAAGTTGGACGTTGTGATCAAAATCAAACTTGGGCGTTATGACCAAGTTGGGCGTTGTGACCAGAATCAAAAGTGGGCGTTGTGACCAAGTTGGGCGTTGTGACCAGAATCAAAGTTGGGCGTTGTGACCAAGTTGGGCGTTGTGACCAAAATCGAAATTAGGCGTTGTGACCAAGTTGGGCGTTCTGACCAAAATGGAAATTAGGCGTTGTGACCAAGTTGGGCGTTGTGACCAAACTCGAAGTTGGGCGTTATGACCAAAAATGTGGTTTCAGTGGCGTCGATAGCTCTCTCCTATAACAGGCGTCGGTGGGCCTTGTGACCAAGTTGGGCGTTGTGACCAATATCGTTTTTGGGCGTTATGACCAAGTTGGGCGTTGTGACCAAAATAAAAATTGGCCGTTGTGACCAAGTTGGGCGTTGTGACCAGAATCGAAGTTGGGCGTTATGACCAAATTCGAAATTAGACCTTGTGACCAAGTTGGGCGTTGTGACCAATATCGTTTTTGGGCGTTATGACCAAGTTGGGCGTTGTGACCAAAATAAAAATTAGCCGTTGTGACCAAGTTGGGCGTTGTGACCAGAATCGAAGTTGGGCGTTATGACCAAATTCGAAATTAGACCTTGTGACCAAGTTGGGCGTTGTGACCAAAATCGAAGTTGGGCGTTATGACCAAAAATGTGGTTTGAGTGGCGTCGATAGCTCTCTCCTATAACAGGCGTCGGCGAGCCTTGTGACCAAGTTGGGCGTTGTGACCAATATCGTTTTTGGGCTTTATGACCAAGTTGGGCGTTGTGACCAAAATAAAAATTCTAATCTGCTTTCTCTTTCCTCAGCTTCTTTCCTCATTCCTAACATTATTTCCATTAACTTCTCCATCTTGTCTTGTTTTATTGTTTGTTTCTCTTGAATTCTTACCTAATCTCCTTATACACCTACCTGCTGTTCTTGCTCCATTTCTACCTCTGCACCACTCGCTACTAGTTCCATTTCTTCCTGTTCCTCTCCTTTTTTCTCTTCAGTCCTTTTACTTTTCCGTGTAATCCTTTTATCAGCCATTTTTGGTTTTAATTCTCAATATGTATTTACTTTTATTAAAATCTTTTATTGAAATATAAATCTATCTATTTTGTTCAACAATTATTGGCAATTAACCTTATTATCAGCTATATTGAATTTTTAATGCTTGTCGTGTCTTATTGTGTTTTTATTAATTTCAACAGAAATCAAATATGACACGCTTAATTATGATTGCACTCCTAACAAGTCCTACTCAAGGCCTACGTTTGTCTGCGTCATAAATAATGTGAACTATGTTGTCGAAAAAAAAAACGTGGTTTATTTTTGACTTTTACAAGCCTCACGCTTGGGACGCCATAAATATGGCGTGGAAACTGGCGAACAATCACAATTACAAGGAGCCACACGTTGTCGGCGCCATAAATATGTACTGCATCCTCGTTACAGCAACTTAACTAAGAATTGAGTCTTTAGGTTTTAACATTGATCAGTTTTTTTAATTACAAATTGCCCTATTTTGTATTATAATGTCAATAATAAAATAGCTCCTGAAAACTCAGCAGGGGTGGTTTATTTTATCTAGTTACTCGTTTCTGAAAAATGTATTTTCTAATATTTCAAATTTCATTTGCATCATAGGTCACAACTTATGCCAACCAAATGTTAAAACAGTTTCAAAATGCCAAATGCCCAATCTTTTGAATGGTACACAATAATATTAAAAAACACAGTAAGTAATTATTTCTTAATTAATTTCACCCTCTTGTTGTCTTTAATTACTTGCTAGTTAGGATTAGATAAGAAATCACCCACATGGTATTTTTCCTTACACGACGTTCGAGACAGCAACCTATTTTTGATCTGGAACTTGACTCTTTTGAAGCACCTTGCTACAATGTACTGCTCACAGACAGATCACGCCTCAATCGTCCAATATCACCAAACTAAAAATTCTTAACAGCTATCAGCAAGAGCAACCCTGGACATCCACCTGATACAGCAAACTACCTCCTGGAATGCATATCATCTCTCCGAAGACACCCTTTTGGAAGCTCCACTCAACAACAAATAACCTGACGTAATCCCATTTGATTTATGTTACATGTCAAATGTAATCTCCAAAATAAAACTGACCCAGTATGTTTCCTTAATAATTCAATTGTATATAACAATTATTCTATCCATTAATCTTGTCTACCATATACCAATAATCTTCATTAATTAAATTCGTCACTTCTTCTGGTTATTCATTTTAAATTACAAATTATTTCACCTCGTAGATTTTTTTCTTTTTACCCTGTTTTTCTTATCTAAATATTACGTTAATAAAACAGGGCTATATTCTATATTTTTAATTAGACCAAAATTCGTTTTCTACATTTTTAAGCTTGTTATTTTCTAATAATCGAAACAAATTTCTTAACTACCTCATTTTCCCTATTTATGCCTTCTAGGCCTAATTATTTGAGTTAAACCTACTAACATTTTATATTATTTCAAAATTTGCATTCCTCATTCATTTCTAAACTACCTGTTCTTTTCAAATCGCTCTATGTTCCAAACAAATATCTGCCTTATCCCCGAATAAATCCAAACCATTTCCAATCCACTGTAATTTCCCAATTTTAACAAATTTGATTCATTCCAATACACATTTAAGCTTGTATCATAACGATATATAATATATTTCATAACATGGGTTATTTAATAGACTTAAGGGATGTGAACCATAGAGTTACGGCTAGGTCAAATAAGTTATGTAATACCAAAGAACATATAACATGCTCTTTGGTAATGCCACGTTACAAAACAAAACATCAAACTTTAGTGGTATGTAATAGTAATTAACGTATTAAGAGGGGTAACCCAGTCTTAACATTCGAGCATATTTTTACCACTCGAGCGAGCGCAGCGAAGCAAGAGTGGTAATTTATGTGAGAAATGTTAAGACGGTTTCCCCTCAAAATGCGTTCATTAGTTTATTGTTCATTGAGTCAATAATTTTAAACCAATAATAATTACTAAAAACTGCTAAATCGAAATCGGACTACTATGAATATGTGTGATGTTGCTATAGTGAATGCATGTTAAATGAGTGAATGCATGTTAAATGTATTTTAACATTCGAGGACGCGAGTGGATGCATATTAAATGAGTGGATGCATCTTAAATGTATCTTAACATTCGAGGACGCGATCATGTTAAACACTGTTTAACATTTCAATGAACAATAAATGAACATAGCTATCGAAGCTGCCATTAATTCCATAACTACCTTTACAACTTAATAGCTAAAGTGAAAGTGTAGAGAATTTTGTGCTAGCAACGCAACTGTAAATATATTCAGGCTGTACTGCGATAATTGAAAACTAGGTTGCCAGAGGCCAGAATATAACATGTATCGCAGCTTCCGTGTACATTAAGACATGTTTGTTTACTGTAGATACATACCGACTTAATGAACGAAGCCAACCGCGAACCTACTACCTTTGAGAGTAATCAGGTTTTGTAGACTTTGTTCCAGGTTGTTTCATCAAGTTCAAAATTTCCAACGCTTCCTTGCCGCCTCTTTCCATATTAGTTGCCATCAGTTCATATCTCCAAATATTAACGAGGCAACACCAGTACCAATTTTGATACTACTAGTAAAATTGTCATATCAAAATAATTTTTGTCGAATTGAGTTCAAGATTTTGCCCCGAAGAAGCGTTTTCAGTAGCGCCTGGTATGCTCAACCCTTATAGTGGCAGTTCAAAAGCGAGTATATTTTACTTGCTATATGATCCGGGTCGAAAGAAAGGGATACGTCTTTTAAAAGTAGTGCACTCTAGCTAAAAGTCAAAGCCGTGGGAGAACCGATTTCAGATAGAGTCGCTTCGCAGATAAAGCCGCGCTGTGTAACTGAATTCAAATCCCGAGTAACGCAGGTGTACTATTGGGGAAATATTTAAGGCATAGAACTGCTAGCCTTCGCCCTGCTATTTGACCCCTAAACTTAGATTCCAGTAAAGAGCAGAGAACATGCTTATTGGGCAGGAATACCAGGCGAGGTAACAAAACTTGGTGTTTGCTTAAACCGTAAATTTCAAGGATAACCAACACAAATTGTATTGAATCCTAGGAAACGATTAAATGCTATCACAATTAGATCACCTGGCGATACATCCGATGCTTCAAAAATATCAAAAAGTAGTCATACATAATTGTAACAGTAAAGTAAACAATTGTACTGGATGCGCCAATCGATTATTTTAATGTAGCGAATGCTCGACTACGATTAATTTCCTTTCACGATTGGGTGATTTTATTTTATGAATTAAGTAGGTAACGATTAAATTTAAGTGCTCACCCATTTCAATTCGCTCTTTTCCATTTATACACGTTAGGAACACAAAAAAGATTAAATTCCAGACAATATATAATTGCAGTAAAATTCTAGTAATAACTAAAAAAAAACAAAAGATAACATCAAACTATAACACTAGTAAACCTACGTAAACTTAAATTATTGGTAACAAAGCTAAATGAAGCAGTTAACATAGCCATATCGATAGAAATTTTATGTTAGTGTGTAACTAACTAGTAATGAGTTTTTTGCAGTTATACTTAACTCGTTCCAGTTTTTTTTATTGTTTTTAGCATCGATGATTTAATACAACTATAAACAATGTTTGGCATATGCAGTAATATTATAGTGGAATCTTTATGATACTTGTAATATATTTGAGTAGGTTGATTCATTTCCGGTGGAAGGTCTGGGGGGTCGAATCTTTTCAGTCTTCTTATTCAGGGAGCGATAAGTAAGTCCTTGACTAAGATGTTTGGATGAACTGGTACCTTGCGCTAAGGGAAGCCATTTCTTTTTTGATAAAAGGTATTTTCAGGTTCCGATGGATAACTTGGTTTGTGACATACCAAGATACATTGCAAGGTGGTCTCACGGAGTATTTTTTATTGTAATCTTTGCAGTTGATTAATATTGGTATTACTCGTGGATCCCCAGGGTTGCTTGCTATAGTTCAATATTGCTTTACATAGAAGAAGCTGGTTGTCCATTGCTAGGGTGTGAAAGACGTTGGTTTCATATATGTCTGTTCCTTGTTAGCTTTGTATCTCGGCGAGGTTCCAAATATTTAAGCTCTTCCATTTGCGGTAGAGAAGTATTACACAACGACACTGGCGGGGAATTACCTTTAGAAAGAGTGAAGGTTACGTTGATCTTAAACCATTTGCTTTAATTTTCCACTTCTTTAGCAAAGAATAAATTTTGGTACGGTGATTTTGCAGATATTGAGATGCTATATTAAGATCCTGATGGGATGCTATTAAAGCCATGCCATCTGCAAAAGTAGCGATTTATGTAACCATGGATTTTGGTAGATTTGCTATATATGTATAGTAGGTAGATGACTGGACCAAGAATACTTGCCTGTGCTACACCAGATTTGATGGGAGCAAAAGATGGGTATGCTTCCCCGTATTCCACTAAGAAGTGTTTGTTTGTTAAATGCGACTTTAATCCTTTGCAGTATGGATGTGGCAAGTTACTTATAATTTTATGTATCAATCTTTCATACCACACTCCGCGTATAAAGGTGGCTAAACCGCCTCTTCTACAATCATGGTCATTTTTGACTTTTCTGACTGTCCGAAGTGACAAGCTGTCGTCAAAAGCCAAAGAGTTTTTATCGGTACGCGACGCGATGAAATGGCAGTTCTGAAATGTCCCCCTCTCTTTCGTTTTACGCTACGATTTAGAGTAGTTCAACTTCCATTTTGGCCATCCAGAGATCAGCAGGCTCCTTGGAAAGTTATGCAGTGAAGTATTGGGTTAGCTCGCGCTGTATTTAGCGAATTATGCTTCTCAAGTCGATTTTAAAGAGAACTTCTTCTTACGTCAATTTTTGGCGGAGCATATTGGTTAACGAGCTGTTGGAATTTGTTTCGCACGTGACCCATGGCTGGGGTAGATTCAGTTAAGTTTCCATCGTACCGCGTACTATTCGAATGCGAACCTGCAGGTGCTCCAATTTCTGCAGCATCCTAGGGCTAAGCCCTCTGCTGCAGCATTCTGGTGTCGAATTGTTTGCCTTAGCCTGGTCTTCGTCCTTCTACCGTGCTATACGTTCGACGTTCTAGAGCTAATTGGTGCCGGCGACCTCAATGGAGGATGTATTGTACGTTGTTTTCCATTTTAAAACTATTTGAATTTTGGTACAGTGCTTCTGTAGGCTTTGCCGAAGCCCGTCAGGCTTAGCTGCGGTTCCCTGTGCCTATTTAGTAATGTCGCAATTTGCTCTTGCTGCACTGTGTTGCCAGAAGGCCTTGCTTAATGATCTCCATAGGTACCCCTCAGGGCCCATTTGATTGCTTAAACTATTACGGTCAATGATTTTCATCTTCAGAGCTGTTGTTATTCTCCGTAACACTTTATTTTGTTTGTTGCTTCTCATTAACGTATTCGGTCTTTATACATATAGAATACTATAATTGTAAACTTTCTAGTTATAATAGTTCAGTTTATGGGTTTTGAGGTACACTTGATATTTAGGTATATGTATTGAATAATCATAGGTATACTATGCTAGGTTGGTGAAGAATCTATTATCTATTATTATTATACATTGCTGTTATTATATCGTCTTGTTTATGTCACTGCTACCTACTTTTGTGTGCTTTCTTTTGTGTTTTGGACTACTTTTGAGTTTTTGAATTCTATGTGATAACCTGGATACATTTGTCGTAATTAAAAAATTTGTTGGCGCCCGTCCATTTTATTTAATTAGCTCCAGTATTTTCTAAGATACTGTATTCCGTCTTCACTGAGGTGCCGGACGGCAATTGTATTCACGTACTCACTTGATTTTGAGAGAATTCGAATCTAAAATTTGGTATTAGATCTGCGTCCACGTTTTCTTTTAGTATTATTTCGGCAACCCTAAATTAGACCCAGTTCTCATAAAGGCATTAAATCATTCCGTACCCTTCTACTAGCGGTTCTTTATAAAATTTTCTTATTACTAGATCGAAGCCTAGTGCCTTCTTTCGGTTCAGTTTTCTGACACCATCTGCGATTTCATGTGTGTCATGATAAACTTATTGATACGTATACGTAATTGATATGATGTATCAAGCAGTTGTAAAATTTTGTTTCTCCTCTTGTAATATATCTTTAAGAAAAGGTTGAAATACATTGCCAAGATTTCCGGTAAATGTTGTAGCTTTCTCGAAATCACGAATTTATCGTTACTGTTGCGGGTACATTTGACCTTCGTGATTTTTCACAATAAATAATGGGTAGCTTGAGATGAAATGACGTTTTCAACCAAAGTTTTGTCGCTTTGGTTTTTCTATTTCTTTATTATTTGCTTCAGTTCTCTTTCTGCTCGACTAAAGTTATATTTATCACCAGGTATACGGGTTATTTAGCATCAGTTTCTTAGTTTTCTTCTTCTAATTAGTTTTTGATAAAATTAGGGCAATGACTTGGCTTATCCGGTTTTTGCGTTTCAGCTGTGACAGGCCGTGCAGCCTTTGTATTCATTTGGTGAACTTTTATGTGGCTTCTTCCATCTTATCATCGTTTTTAGTGATATGTCTAAATCAAGAAGACTGTACTAAGAAGATGTAACTTGCTATGACGGCTGTATATAAAAGCGGCCCCAACGCCGGGGATAGCCGTCGCGGCGCTGTCGACAGGTCGACAGTGTGTACTATCTTCGGTCATTTTCGTTAGTTTTCGCTGCAGTTCGAGAATTGGGACCGAGCTAAATTAACCTATATTCGCGGTTAAAAGTCAGTTTACGGTTGTTAACCAAATGGAGTGTATTTCAAGTATGTTATTAATTGTTAAAATATGGTCCGAATTTCCAGTTACACTCAGCAAATACTTGACATTGACAGTTAACGAGTTTTGTGTATGGATAACAGTACACGACGACTGCCATATTTGTCAACCTTTAGCGGTCCGCTTCGAAACGCGATTTATTTCTTCTTAGTACATTCTTCTTGGTCTAAATATATCTCATTGGAAATTATGTTTCGGAATACACTCCTGTGCAAATTTACGAAAATTGGAGTAGAGCCCGAAAGTAGATTAAACATGATTCAACAGTCAGGTAATTAAAATAAATGCTTTTTATAATATCGAATTCTCGTAAATCGTGGAGTCTCTCTTGACCTGTAGGTCAATGAGTTGGTTTCCCTGTTTTAAGTGTATCAAACTACTAGTTTGCATAGCTTTATATAGTTAGCGACCTCGTGGTGTTATGAGTCTCAAACCCCGTGTGTTTCGAGCTGAAGCCTCCACATGCAACCAAGTGATTTCCAAAGGATTTGAAGAAAGCTTCGAATTGATCTTTATTTATAGCTGGACTAATGACTAACGGGACAGTATACTGCTGAAATTACTAGCAGGCCACAACTATTTTCCATTACTGGTAAAGTCTCTGGTATGTTGATTGGACTGCATTATTCTGTCATAGTGTTTTATTTTAACTTTGATTTTAAGTCCTTGCATTTAGATTATACCTACCAAAATACTACATTTTTAAGCAGATGTGTCATTGTAACCATGAAAAGAAAGAGAATTTAGAACGTAAGCATCACTTTGAATCGATAATAACCCTCAAAAATAGAGCGATTTGTTAAAATTACACTAATAGCAACCTATGAAATAATTTTTTTATTTCTCAAACACAGTCAATGTGTCAATTTAGCTTGGTTTGCTTTTTACAATAAAATAAAAAATGAGCAAAAAAAGATAAAGAACGGCAAACAATTATGCAATTATTAAGTTAATAGACGAAACCATGCCAATTAATAAAAAAACAGTAAAAAAAGGTACATATGGAAGCTCCTCATTGAATTTTTCTACAAGAAAAGGTACATAATTGTAGGCAGTATATTAGAGGAGGAACTTGCGGATGTTTTAAGGGACTGGGCTGTGAACATGAAGAAACAAAGTGATGAGAAATATAAAAAGTTTACATTAAAAACAATATGGAACGTTTCGGTGAAGTTGCTTCAAGAGAAACTCCATAACGATCATAACAGGAAACTGGACAATTTTAACAATATTGCTCTTAAGCAAGCCCGTGACGCCCGATATGCAAATGAACACAACAAAATACGTAATAGATTTATGAATTGAGGTGTTACGGTTCATTTGCACCTCCTTCCAATTTTATGTTCTGTAGTATTCATGTCACATTGTTACGCATCTCCTCGCGCTAATGTCTGTGAGTACGCCGTTTGTATTTCCCGCGTTACGCCACGCCTCCTTTTTTGGCCTCGCGTAGATAAGTTCTAAGCGTTGGCATGTGTTTCGAGAAGCGTTCTTTTCCAACTTCTCTGGCGAAACAAAATGCCGAGATAGCAGTTAGAATTTCGGAGGATTAATTTTGGGCTACCGTTAGTTGTGATGGTGTTTATGTGAGTCTACACTCTTGGAGTGCAGTTTCCTAGTCCCCGAATTTCGATGTGAGGGAAGTTTGACTCCCACGCCGTTTGCGGCATTTTCGTGCTGCTACGTGTTTCGGAAGTCGCCTGGAATTTTCTTCGGGGTAAGTAAAGAGTTTGCTCCGAAATAATATTCTGTTGTTCTTGTATGCTATCGTGGATTTCTCCCTTCCTTATATCACCTCGTGCCAGAGGGCCGATTTGAGGCTTCAGTTACAGCTGGTTTTCACTTGCACGTGGGGAAGTTTCATGCGCTGGTATTTTTCGGGATCTCTGGACCCGCTTTGACCCCTGCTGCAGATGCTGTTTGAGCGCAGGAGAGGATCCGACTAGGAGGCTTACCTTCAGGTCTGATTTGTACCAGCATCACACGGTGAAGTCCCCTCTGAGCCACCAGCTCTGGACACCCGAATTTGGGGCCAAACAATTCCGAAAATTGTGGGATTATTCGGCCGTGAGTTCGCACCTGGAATCGCGTTTGCGTTTCCTCCGAAAACGAAGCACTCACCGGATTCGCCGCTGTAGTCTTTGGCTGGCCATAAATCTATCATAATGTGTGCATTACGGCTATTATTTTATTGATGTGTTAAAAACTGTATTATTTGTAATATTTGCTAAATATAATTAGTCGTAGCAAGTAATATTGTAGCCACCTACGATTCTAATGGTGGATTTATATTGTGATATTTGTATGTAAGTACTGTGTTTCTGCATTCTTGGAAATTATACTGTAATATTTGCATTCTGGCTTTATTTGTTACTGCAACCTATACTTGAGTTGAGCTTCTCTTTCAGATTTAATGTGCTACCTGAGTTTACGTATTCTCGTTTGAATGCCTGGATATACTTGTCGTTATTTGATTAAAAAAATCAGGTGGCGCTCTTTTTGAAAATTTAGAGAACTGAACATCCGTCTCCGAAACTAGCTGGTCGACCGGCAATTGTATCCAAGTAGTCACTTTATGTATTGGTTTTGACAGATTAGCCAACGGAGACTTTTATGTTAACAGAGGTCATACCAGAAGGTTTACAACTGAAATTCTAAAACATTGTTTCCTTGCAAATTGTACTTTTAATAGATAAAGTTAAACTAAAGATTAATTATTATTTACTTAAGTACTTATCTTGCCGGATGTACCTCAAGCGATGAAAATCCTTATAATTTTGTTAATAATCCCGTCAGGCGCATTGCTTTAAGTAAGTGCCCTCTGCCCAAATGGCGTCGGAAAGTTACTAAGCAATACACTTTCGGGAATAATTATAAACAAAACTATTGCGTGATTATCAATCGCCCTTGGTTGAATATAACTGACAATGTGGCTGCTGGATATGGTAGACTGGATAATAGTGTATTTTTATATAACTTGCGTATGTCATGTGAGCTGCAGAAATTAGTAGAATATCTCGATTTAACCATATGTTAAAGGTTCGTATTTGTGAACATATCTTATTAAGCCATTAGTATTCTAAACAGAAATTTTGAGTCCAGTGCCAGAAACTATAGCATTTTTGAGAGCAGACAGGTTGCTAAATTCATCATTTTATTCATGTTCCCCAACAACTTTGTCATAGTTACCACCGAAGTATTGTTTATCTGCTGTTACCTCCGTTAGCTTTTTGTGAGTAGGACAATTCAGGTTGACATAAAGACCTATTTTTGTTATTGGACTGTAGTGAGCCAAATTGTCACTCCTATACTGCCGGATAGAGCATTTTCTTGTAGCTTTTTATAATTGGTGCAGCCTCTGTAGTTTTCAGCGTAATTGTCACCACAATTTACCCAACTTGCATCCTTAATACACTGTTTCCTAGGGCACTGGAATGTATCATGGTTCTCTGCGCATTTTAGACAGAAGGTTGTGATAATAGTATTTTTTAGGTGTAGCCATATTGCTGACGAGCTCCATACCTCAGTGGTTAGCATTCTGGCTACTGATCTATGGGTCGATCCCCGATTCCGGTGAGGATTTTAAAAACTTTAAAAATGCGGACGAAGACCTCTACAGAATGCCATCGGAAGTGATGGGTCCCTGTACCTGGTACTCTGCATGCCTAGACCTTGTCCACGGAGTTGTAAAAGGGGCCTATGAAGGCCTGCTTGACATCAGTTTCCCCCAACCAATACTACTAATACCACTACTACCCATATTGCTGGTATTTTAGGCATTGCGGAATTTCACTCTTGAGATGTGGGGGGTTCTATTTTGAATAGACCGTTTAGTAATCGAGTGGTTCGACGTTAATGTTGTTAAAATCGGGGAAGAGTCCTTTTTGCTTTTTTTTGTCGAATATGTGGGATATTTACAACGTTATGTCCTAGTTTCTCGATAGCTTCTTGTATCTGCTTGAGTTCACCTGAAAGTTGCTTGAAACTGTTAGGTCCATTTGAAATGTCCCGCTACCATTGCTTTGGCGCACCGAAAAAAAATGGGTGAATGTTTCGTCTTGCCGAACTTCCGACTTCAACAGGATGAGTTCTTGGGATTACTTTTGATTACCCTTTTTTGCTACGGTCGCAGCTGCAAGGCTAGTCCGCTTACAAAATCATCTCAAATTAGTGTATAATTCCATTTTCCAAGTGCATTTTCACGGATGTTTCGTCAAATCAGCTATTTCAGAAATCTCGCAACAAGCTAAGCTTCAAATGTCCGATCTGAACGTTGCACCCATATTTCCCATCCCATCCAGCTCAACAAGGGATGCCCTAAAATAACAAGAATGTATCGCTATACCTTTACAGGTACAATGACTTCGCCTACAAACAGGCGAGTCTCTTTTATTTAAATCTAGGCCCCCCTCCCTCCAACTGGGTAACCGGACACCTGTAAACATATTACAATACGTAACCGAAAATGTAAGGGTAACAAAGTTCATGGATAAGAGGGCTGCACACATATAAGTTCAACAAACTACGACAATTATTGACCTACACCCACTAATACTGATAATATCCCAACTATTGGTAACTAACTATGTTCTTTGCCAATATATCTTAAAAATAGTTAATCCACAAAAATCTTTTCAGAAAGGAGTTTTTAAACTATGTCAGTATTGTTCATAATTTGCTTAAATCCACAACTGGCCACATTACTTTAAAACCACCACAATTTTTGTTTCGATGCTTGTAATTTAGACGGCCAGTTACACCTCTCTGGCCTTTAACAAAGGTTCACCTTTGTAAATGCAGCCTGCGCTCTAACAGTGTTTTCGCAAAATAAGTCCAGTAAAGCTCCAATGTGTATCGTGTATTGTGCAACCCTGTTTGAGTTCCAATTACTGTTAATTGTGTCTATACAGTTGCAGTTTAGTCCTTCGAGCTTGTTCAAATGCAGCTCTGTATTTAATCAGGAAATTTTGAGTTGCGGTTTTGCCCCCAAACCGCTTACATATTCATATTTATTATTTAATTCCGTTCATCATGGTGCAAGCAAACCAATCTTTGCAAGCCTATTTATTTGTATTTACCAAGTAGACGAAACTGACAACTAATACTTTTGTAGTGAGCGATGTATGCATGTTTTTCTGTAGTTTTCGATAATCCCTTGATGTGAAAAGAAGACAATCTAAGTGTAATAATCATGTGCTGCAAATAAAGTTCTTATTGAACAATGCTCACTCATTCCAATGTTTCTTAAGAATGCTGAGAACTGACACTCCTGATCTATGTTTATATAATTTCGTTCTCTTCTTTTGGTGTAAGCTATCCTCCATTAATATGTTCCTCACACTTTTGATGAGATGCTCATTTTTAATTGTGAGTCTTTACCACCCATTAGCCGCCAGACACGTGGAAAAACTCAATGGGGATACCAAGAATATCGGTCTGAAAACGAATATGCTGAAAACCACGATCAATTCCAATCACACTTGTAGTAGAGACCTAGAACTGAAGTGGGTAACATATTGCGTATGTCTCAGTCATACCACAATAATGCGAAAGAAAATCAAGAATCCGAGATAAAAAGACGTATTAGACTAACTTTATGTTTAAATTAAAATAAAAAATACGAAAATAAATAATGTTTGTGGATGTGGGGCAACATGCAGCAAAGCCAAAATGGAGTTGGGCTGTACACCTTATCAGTTTAGAAAGCAAATGTCGCCCGGAAAACTATTAAAGTCGCAACTAAAAGAAAGAAAATACCTGCCAGATACAGTGATAGAGAAACGTAGAAGCCTGAAAAGGAGGTCTATATCTAGAAAATGATTGTTGTAAACTGCATTGTGTTTTCACGTCCTTTGGTTTATGTTTCTATCTCTCTTTAGTATCAAATCAGGTGAACATCAGTGATTAATTTGCAACCTCAAAAGTGAATTTGGAGGTATAACTTATTAACTACTATGCAAAACCACAAAATACGGAATCAAGATAATTGGTTGCCAAGTAGGTCATCAACTGTTACTCTAGCGAACAACTCAAATTTGACTGTACGCGTTCCTTAACGTTAAGCTTCAGCACTCGATTTGGTTTGTTCCAAAACCATAAACCCATGTTTTTATCTATTACAGTCTAGAGGTAGAGACATAAATACGTCAGACAAGACACAAAAGCACGAATCTACAAAACAACACTCAGACCAATTATGACATATACATCAGAGACAAGACCGGGCACATCAATCACAAAGCAACTCCTAGAAACGACAGGAATGAAAATACTCCGTCGAATCTCAGGGAACACTCTGTTGGATAGGGAACGTAGTGAAAATATTAGAGGACAATGTACTCTAACGGAAAAAAAACAATAGAACGAACAAATAAGTCGAATGACGAATAACAGATTGGTACGAATTACCAGAGATAAATCTCCTAGTGGAAAGTGAAGTATAGGACGCCGCAGGAAAATATGGAGTGATAACTTAAACCCAAGATGAGGCAAACCGAGATGGAACAGGCCATTGGCCTACTATAGAAGAGAGAAAAAGAAGAAGACATTCTAGAGGATGCCCCATTTACCTTATTATTAGATCTAGAAAACTGAAATCTAAGTACAGTACAGGAATGAACCCACGATTTTGGCGTTGGCGGCTTAGATTCGCCTTGTGAGTGCATGCCTACCTATTTTTTTTTTACTATCCATTACTAGCTTAATGGAATTTTGGGAAACATAGCTAATTTAACTGTGAAGTTTTCAAAAGCGAAACAAAGCCGAACTTTCGGAGCGGCCGGCACTTCTTCCTTGTTTCTCGGCAGGTCAAGTATACAGTTCCGTTTTATAGGGCCCGATAGAGATCAGACCCCGAGCCCTAGATCATCGAGTGTTAAGAGACATTCGCAGCTTTCTGAAGCAGCGGCGCAGTTATTTCCACATACATGCCGACCGTGCAAATTTAATTTTTTTACTGCAAGTAATTGTTGCCGCCCTCTATCTCAGGTAAGCTTTTGTTCCTTTTGGTTTAGTGTTGCTAATTAGGCGATCCGCGTTATATGCCCGTTAGGAAATGCTGTGAACAGCTAAGCCGTTTCTATGCATTCGTGTGACGCCGTCATGCAAATATTTTGCCAACTGCACCGCTCCCGTTTTTTATAGCTGGAAAATTCTGAGGTCCTTTTTTCGTTTGGCAACGCCGTACTGCCCGGAAACCATGGTCATGGCTGTGCTAGGGCATTGGCTCTGTTTTACACTTTTTTATATTTCATTAAAAGGTGTGGGTAAAATAGTACCAAAGAAAGTAACCTTTTTAGCGCCTAAGGCAGCCAGCGAAAGGTATTTAAATATTATGTTGATGGTAAATGCTGTGCATTATAGTCATGCTTTTTGAAGGCCTATCGACTTGCGTTATATTTATCAAGTTAGACATTAGCCTTTTTAGCAGTACCTCATAAGTTGTACGCCAGAAAGGATTGGTTTTTACTTAGGCTTGCGCTATTTTAATAACTGTTTGACGATTGTAAACCTTGATACTAGTAAATGCGCAATTCCCTTTTCAGCGCAATTTCGGTCATTTTCTTTCAGATTTAATTCTGATCACGTTATTGCTTTGACGGCTGTTGTTTACTTTATTAACGTGTAACCTCTGAGTCGTTTTTCACTTAGCGACCCAGTTTAACATTTTTCTTGTTCTGCTTCCTCTGAATATAGGCTGATAGTCCACTATTACTGCAAGAAGTGTGTTTAATAAATCTTCCTCGGCCGCGGCCCGGAAAGATGACTAGCCTACCCCGTTGAATTACTACGAAGAATGTTCTTTCCAGGGGTTACGGCCACCAAACGCATTCGTATGATTGCCGGAGACGTTTAGTGTTACTAATGTCCAAATGTAGGGCTCGAACCCATTATCTGCCAACTGCAAACGCCAACACTTTGCCAGTCAGCCCCACGTTCCCTACAGTTTAACCTATGTACGCATTTTATTTTGAATTCTAACATTTAAGGTTCTTTTGAATCGTCGAGCCTGGTATAACCTTTTTGCGTAGAAGATGTTGATATTGCTATTTTGTTTAACTATATTAAATTTAAACAGTGAAATTATTAAAGCCTCATTATCATCCTCTACTACTGGTATATTATGTTTTATATGACCCAACCGGTACTAGTTTTCTAGAGTATAGGTTAATGTAAGCTAATCGTACCCGGTGAGTTTTATTTAGATTGTGACTTCCACTGGTTTTGTTGTGGTTAACTACTCGCGCCCTTTTCTATTTGTCTTCATTTTATTTCATTTAGTAACCTTAAGGATCATTGCCCTATCTTGCCCATGACAACGATCGCCGAGAGTTTGAGCTAGTCAGGGTTGTGTACGCCTTTTGCTGAAGGGCGCTATATGGTGCGTGCGCAACTACCAAAGCTGCATTTGACCTAAATTGCATTGGAATATACAGTGGTCGCAAATACTTAATGATGATTTTGTATCACTATCTCTGGAATGTAATCCTATCACCATTGCTGCATCATCTTTGCTGTTCGGTTTTTAATTATCATTTTTGAAATTGTTGTTTCAAAGCGTTTTCATTATGAGAAACTTCCCATGTCCCACGTAATCCAAATACTTAATTTGTCTAATAACCGATACATAAATAAAACATTATAACAATTAAATTATACCGATTACGGTGCAGGCTTTTAACTTGTTTGCCAGCACTGGTTCGCAAATGCAGTGCGTATTTAAAATACTACGGCAAATGAAACTGGAGTTCAAACAATGTTTAAGTTAGTTGCTGTAAGTTACTTTCCGGTTGCGAGGGTGAGAAATGATGTAATAACAGAATAGAAAATGAACTGTTGAAATATAAATCGTGGATCCATTGTGTTGCTTTGCATTAATGAAGCACAGGTAAACAAAAACTCCGAAAACTAGCTTTCGAGAATATTACTATTCATTTCGCGGCCGGCGTATTTGTTTACAACAAATCGCGCATTATTCAGGTTGTTAACTATTCATTGTGGTTTATTTAACAGCTATTTCCATAATGGGTCTTAAACTCCACACTATCAGTAATTCCCGTGCTTGCACAATTTATACTCGTTTAATGTGTACAGCCTCAACTGCCTATTGCCTCCAATTCCTAAAATCCATTCGAATTGACTGGCTTATGCATATTGTAATTACCCCGAAGTTTACCGCACACGTAAACGTGCGTAATGAGGCATAAAATGCCAAACGATTGTTAAATCTGATTCGGTTAGATACAAACAACGCTTTGAAGTGATTTCATTGCCTAAACAAGCACGCAATGCAGCCTATGTGCTAGTTCCGGTAGTTGGCGTTTCATTAAGGGAAAATCGTTGAATATACAATATAAATATAAGTATTTTGTGTTCCTTGAATTGGCACTTTATGTTTTAAAACTAAAAACGTCTTAACAAACGTTAATCCCGAAGTTGATAGGTACAGTAAAAATACAGCAGATATTAATTACAAAATTACTAAAGGTAGCCCTTAAAACCATTTGATAAACCAAGAGCATTATAACTAACGTTCATATTTTTGTATACAACAAACTGTAAGGATAAATTGTAGACAGCGCGTTCTCTGAGAACTCAGAAACGACCAATTTTTATACGAATTGTGAAATAACAAATATTCACTTCATGCATGAAAAATCCAATAGCAATGCTAGAGAAAGAAAAACAGCTGGAATCAATAAACTGTCATGGACAGCCGGCAAATTAAACGAAGTTCTGAAACATCAGCTCAATACTAGTTATAGCAAGTTCTCAGATTAGCACTTTACATTAAAGGAAATGCGGAGATTACTATGACTTAGCCAATAAATAAATTAGGGCATAACGCATAAAGGTACACATAGATCCAGGATATATTAAATTGTCAAATAAAATGTATCAAATATAAATTTTGTGCTGTAACAATTAATAAACGTTGTAAATTAACCATTGGTCCAAAACGACTGCACAAAGGTAATGTAACGGCAAATTGGTAGAAGAAAACAGTAATGCCAGTGTACTGTATTGTAATTTAGGATCGTTGTAAGCAACAGGAACACATCGTGAGCCCATCAATAAATATTGGTGCAGCACAAGTTATAAATTGCCACAGATGGTACGAGGCCATAATTATTTCACTAGCAAAAGATTGACTAGTTTGTTCCAAAAATAACCAATTATCCAAACCTGTCCTTAAATAACGGCCAACCCAATGACAAAAATTTGTTATATGACAATGATCTTGAAACGGGAACAATTCGACCTGCTTAGTCTGAGTGTGTTTAGAATAGCATTTCTATATATGGCCGATTTGTGCGTGTCTTTTTAAAATTATTTGTAAGTAAGGGTATTTATAATTAAATGTCATTAGTTTTAAGAGCGCCATTAGAAGTTTTAAATGCGCGCCAATGTGTTTGTGGATTCCGCTCCAAGATTGGCTTGCTTCGGGGACAAAGGTGAACACCGGACGTGGAAGATTTGAAGGTGCCTTTTAGCGCGAGTTGAAGGCGAGCATTCGTGTATGTTCTGGAATTGTATGAGATCCGAGGAACATTACAATGAAGACTATCGAATTCGCGTCGAATTCTTGAAAGCATTGCAGCTTGGCGATTTGGGGCCATGAAGCCAAAAAAGGAAGTGGCCGCGACATTGAGTGATGCAATGGTAGGAGCATTGCCGGGGCAAGCTGGAAAAGCCAGATGCAGATGATAATTCATCACTAATCACCTATGGTGGGTGATTCGTGTAAAATTAAGTTATTTGCAGGAGGCCATTTTAGCAGGAGCTCAGTAGTTTTTGGCTGTCGGATGTATGGTTTAACTTTTGTTGTTATAAATGCGTAGTACAAACAACTCTTTAGACGTGAATCGACATTATTGTTCAAATGAATGCGATGTAGAAGCGCTTGCGGTTTAGTAGTTAGGTCTATTAGGAACTAGCTTTGCCTGTTACAGGAAATATAGCGATTTGTTGTTGCTTTGTATGTAAAAAGTGGCTTTTTATGTGGTAATAAGAGAGGACAAAAATAATTTATAAAAGGGTGAGGAAAAAAACTACCTCATGCAATTTGACTCCCAACGACGGGGTTCCCTAAATGACCAATTACAAACGAAATGATTAATAGCAGTATTAGAAAGTTAAGGATGTATCGAGGATCAATCGACGGAAACAGCTGGAATTCAAATATGTCATGTAAGGAACAAGGAGATAAGAAAGTTAACAAAAATTATCGATAAAATGTAGGGAAGCATTTAAATGAAGCGAAAATAAGCTGGGCACCTAGCTTGATAAGATAAAAAAAAGTGATCATCAACATTGTAAAATTGAGACCGGAGTAGATAAAAATCTGGCGTGATACACGCACACAACTTCCTTTTGCAGTGATCTTAGAATTAGCACAAAATTCAATTTTTAATTTTTAAGCATTTGCTAAAAATGTTAAAGAAATACAAATTCTACAGAAACCGTACAAAATAGAGTGTTAGTTGAAGAGACAAAATTTCTCTAAAATTTTAAGCTGAATTCAAAAATGTAAGAATATACCGGGTGTTCTATTTAAAATAGGAGTTACTAAAAAAATAGGAGAAAACAAAATAAACCCATTTTAGAGGTATTCAACTGAAAAATCACCTAACTCATATCAATACACATTAGAAATGGTACAAACGTTAGAGCCGTTTTTGAAAAAATCGAAAAATTACACCATACTTCAGGTTATGCGATTTTCTTCAAAAGCTTGCGGTCGCATCTAGATAGTACACAAAACTTATATAGGAAGTTTCAACGTCATACATCTCGTTTTTGAGATATTCTGTTCACAGACACACAGACAGACAGACGAATAAACAAAAACATTTTTTTTTGGGTTCAGAAGACTCTAAAACCTGAAGATCCGTTGAAAACTCAATTTCGAATTTTTGGGGTGAATCCAATACTTCCTTTATCGTAAAAGGAAGTGCCAGTAAGATTAGGCAAAAGGTGAGTATCTGCCAATAAATGCAGCAGGCAAGATTTAACTGCAGAGAGCACAAGATAGAAGAATGTCACGAAATAAAAGATGTTTACTTCAGAACTAGATGGTTACGAGGTGAAGCAGAAGACTTACAACTGGTTAATAAATCCCTTCACTTCGAGTATAACAATTCAACTTTAACAAGGTTAATTTCTTTCTCTTATACTTTAGCAGAAGTGAAATGTCATTCAAAACTATCATCAGTAACTGGAGTCAGAGCTTTGGGCAAGCCCCTTGTATCAGACTCCAAATTACCAGCAATTGGTCATTTCGACATTGTGGGATTAACAGAACGGCCATACTTGAAGTATTTTTAACTTTTGCGTCCCTTGAGATGAACCTGCGAGGCACTTCACCTTCGAAATACGAGTACTTCCTACTGTCATAAAATCGACACTTGAGTAGCATCTCTTCTGTTTCGCACAGCCAGATGGACTCTGTGCTACTTGACTCGCTTCTAATGCTATATGTAATTCACTGTTTTGAATTGTGACCAACCAAATTACTTATTAGTATATTACTGCGAAGTTAATGTATCACGTTGTTTTGCATTATTTTATTCGTTGCCCATCTTGCCCAACTAAAAATTGCACATTGTAGATTGCGTCATCACACGCAAGTTAAATTCCTTCGTCTTGTACGTCAGCAACCAGGTTAGATTGTAATGCACCTAAGTGCACCTGCAACACGTTTGTTCTAAAGATCTTTGTAACACGACTTGAATAACTTCGCGCAGTTACAATTATTACATTTTTTTTTAAATTTTGGTTCTCTATTTGAGGTATTGTTTAGTGCTTGTGAAACAGACAGTCTTTTTTTCAGACAAAGAATCAAGCATTTCTATGAATTTAGGTAAGTGCCGACCCAGAAAGAGGAAGTTTGACGAGAAATAGTATATTAGATACCGAGGTGAAAAGTGTTTCATTACTGTCGTGGTATGTATACTAGTAAGTTATTGATGGAGGTTTTTTTATCATACTGTATAATTTTTATAGTTTATTTTAAAAGACATTTTTAATGCATTAAATATTTTTCGCCTGCAACGTTTTGATTTCAGTTGCATGTTTTCGCATATTTGTAAGAAAATTTCAGTATTACCTGATTTCTGAAGTAATAACCGTATTACTATAATAACAACACAAAATTTCTCAAAATACGTAATTTCATCGTTCGTTAGTGCTAAATTATTTGATGGTTTTTGGGGCTGCATGATTTGTAAGTTTTAATTACTACGTTTGCCATTTCTGGAATATTTTAAGCCCTGAAATGTAATATAATCTTGACATATGTATTAGACCTTGGGTCGCGACTCCGCGTTTGAAAAATCCAGACCGCACGTGCGAGCAATGCACCGTGTCGTGGAATTCATGTTTGACCAGGAAAAAAATTCGTATCGAGGGGTGCTGGGTTAGAAGTGGGATTCGGAATGGGAGAACGTTCGGTGCTGTAATAAGAGCTAGACGTAATTCGAGAAAGTGCGCCGTTTTGCGTAGTAAGCTCCTGGCACAAGCGACCCTGCGAGCATGAGAACTAATAACTATTTATAATGTGGCGAGTTATATTAATGAGAGGCGAAGCTGCTAACGCGGCCATGCGTATACATAGGTAGTGAATCAGATTAGCTAGAGTAGCATGTACCAATACCAATTGTTACAACTAATTATTCAGGGTAAGGTACAAGGCAAGAGCACTGCGGGAAGAAGGAGAATATCCTGGCTCAAAATTCTACGTGTATGGTTTAATAAAAGCACAAGATCCTTGTTCCGGGCAGCAATATCTAAAGTCGAGCTAGTCTTGATGATAGCAAATATTCGTTACGAGACGCAGCATAAGAAGACGAGTAGCATGTACGTACTATCGTAGTCAGTTGAATGATGTTTGGTAGCTTTCTGCAAATTACAGCATTCGGTAGACGTCAGAGGTTCTTGCTCGTGCTGGTCGATTACGTGACAATAGTGGAACCTACTAAAGCACGAGGTTTCGCACAGTGCTCCGCGGAAGAATAATAATTTCCGCAATGATAATTTAAGTCCTCGGAAACACGTGGTTCCGCTATAGCCTAACAAGATTTACGGTAATTACTTAAAGAAAAAAAACGCGTCTAATAAAAATAGGTATTGCCAAAGTTAAGGTTCTCGTTCCTCAATGACATTTGATATTGATATTCACGTTTCTTTGACTTTCCTTCTACTTCTTTAACTAAAATGGCACATAACATACACGTCGCTAAGTGACGTTTTAATCACGTCATCATAACATGTGGCCAAAGAGCCTCTCCATTAGGGTCTGAAGTTGGTAACGACATTTTAGTCACGTGGTGAAGTTAGGTTTAGACAGTATTTGTTTTATTAGCCACAGCCAAAACTGAAATCGAAATCAAGTTAGTTTTCAACACTCAACTTTGACGTTTGTCAATCGTAATTCAACCTAACGTAAGTTTCCATATTCCATATTGTATTGTCTAAATTTATGGTCGTAGAAAAAGTATAGTATGCAACACATTCAACAGACCCGCGACTGGTGACTAAAGTGACGTTTATAAAACTTCTTATATAATATGGTATTTTAATGTCAGATACATTAACTTACCAGTAATTTTGTAATATTTTTATACTCGTATTTAACGTCTAAGTATGTTGTCGACTTGTTCAAATACGGCGCATTGAAATTATATTAGGTTTCGAACATTTCCATGAGCGGATGCGTAAACGTAACATAACCTAAAATCAACAAAAACATCTGCTGTGTCATAATATTTAAAAGAAATGATAACGCTGCTGCATAACAATCTAATCATGAGATACTAAAATTTCATTAGAAAAACTATATGTAACGATCAGTTCAAGACTTAAGAGGTTTGTCTTTTATGTGGTTATGCTGGATTTTTGAAATAGTTTGATATTGTTAAATAGTTAAGAATAGTAAGATATATTCAGAATTTCATATTTCAATTATTATTAAGTTTCCTCTATTAATGTCTTTGAATGGTTATATTTGAGATGGATGATAGTACTGGATAATTCACTGAAAGAACAGAAGTACAAAACTGAGATAGGTATCTGTCTATGAAATTAATTTAGAATATCATTCTGTATAAATATCTAACCGACTTCACACTTCTAAATAACAATAAGCCACTGATCATAAATTAAAATATAGCATATATATAAAACTAACGAAAGCAATAACTTCCACCTTAAAATGTATGTGCGTCAGAGGGTTCATTTTCAGCGGGTTGGTCCATTGTTACTGAATTATCTGTCCTAATTGCCTTATGATATCATCATTCCACAGCTGTGCACTCCGATCTGAGTCAGTATTATCAGCCAAATCGACAAGCAAATGGCGCGTAATTTAGAGCGATATCAAGTAGTTGTCACCACCAATGTCAGAGTTCCAGGAATTTATGAGTTAACGGCGCACTTGTGTGAAGGTAGAAATTGCAGCGGTGGCTAAGTGCAGTTGCACTGCAACTGCTAAAAGCACGAGCACGGCCGCAAATCGTAATCTGCTAAAAGTTTGCCCGCGCCAGATAGCACAGATGGTTTATTTAGTATGAAACGTCCATACGCAAGCAATGACAAGTAAGAGCAATCTAGCCACAGCAATATAACGATAGATTAGATATGAACTAGAGTTTAGGTGTAAAATCTAAGATAATTACAGTAAACACATATTACCCCTCTGGTATGTTTTTCGAAGTATATAGTAAGTGTTTGCGCTCGGCGCGTTTATTTAATAACTTTCAATATGTTAGCACAACCAGTTCATCCTCATGTTATATAAACGAAGTTTTTTTGTCAATGAATCTTTGAGCCGACCGCAATGATGGTTAGACTAACGATTGTATCGCAAAAATATTTACGATGATTCTTCTATATAAAAAAGTACTTACTCGCTGGGTGAGAAGACGTGTACTTCTTACTTCAGAGCAGAAAGAAAGCCGCACTGTAGTTTAAAGGGGACTTCTGAATCAGTTGCAAAGAAAAAAGCTACGTTTTCATCAGTCAATATTATCGTATGGTGAATGTTGAGTGCACCATTTTAATCCAGAAACAAAAAACTAACTTTGTCCCGAAGAATAAGCAATCACCAACACTCAAAAAAACCAAATCGGTATCGAGGGTTGGAAAGGTGACTCTATTATTTGTCGTTGCACAATGCGAATTTACAATCTACCGTTTACATTGCGTAACAAATTAATTTAATGTTTCAACAGATTTTTCAGAAAAAGCTTTCCAGCGACTACTCTTCTGCTTGAAATCCATTCAAAAACGTGTCTGTTTGCGTGTGCTTGCAGATTCAAATAGTGCATTGCTGACAACTTTAGAATTCGTTCAGAAATAGAAGGAACCCGTAAGTCTGCATGGAGCGTTTGATGGGACATCCAAGGGAACGTTTTATATTACACACAAAATCTTTGCTTGAAAGCATTGGATTATCTTTGAACTTGGCGGGTTCATACACCCCGAAAGATGGATGCCGTACATCCATATTGGTTCAACTACGCATTTCTAAATAAGAATTTATTTTCTATAGATGAGAGCTTCGACTCAATGGCCGTAATTTCAACACTTCTCGAAAAAGTGCATGTGGAGATATAGTGGTTGCGATTCAGTTCTAGGATTCTCATTAGCTGCTAAAAGAGCCCTGTCGCCTGCGTATCTGGCGATAGCAGTGTTCTCTGTTATTGGCAAGTGCGAAGTCACTTTGGTTGGAGAGGGTGGCTTTTGTCTTGGTAGCATCTGTTGGAGCATATGTATGATTTAAGTAGTAGGTAATAATTATGATGAATTGGGTAACAGACTTAATGGACTGTAGGAAAATACCTTATTGATTAGTTCACCAAATTTGATGTGGGTGAGTTTCCAAATTAAAGGATACTACTACAATTTTAGCATGCTGTTGCAAATTATTGCTTTTCTTTGCAAATAACCAGGCGCCTTGTGCTAATGGACTTTCCCCATTTCTTGATGTAATTCTCCCAAACTGTGACAAGTTATACCTAAGAATTTGTTTACCTCTTTGTCTCTATTACTTATAGCAGGTTGGAAGCGTGTGGAGGGTGATCATGCATAGAGAGCCTAGTGATGTAATATTCCAGCGTTCTATTTATTGCATTTTCCAGAATCCTGTGTAATTTCCACCTAAGCCTATTATATGCAAGTTGATCATAATTGTTAAGTGATGTTTGTCATCTGCTTTTAGTTCTTTGTTTTCGGTTATCAGTTCTCGTATATGATGTGCAATATTGGTTATTTCACTTCAATCTTGGTATGAAAACTGCAGTGTCAAGCAGCACCCTGTATTAGTGTTGTAAGGTCCTGTGTTACGTCATCTCTTATCAGACTCATTAACCCTTATGCTTAAAATTATTGTCTGTGCTATGTATGCACACACATTTTCCCAGCCTGCTTTGTTAGAAATAAGCATGTGAGTGATTAGTTAGTTGTCTTTATACGCAAGTTTCGTGTAATAGGTGATATGCCATGAGGTATAAATTCTAGAAAATCTGGTATTTTATTGTGATAAGTCGACCAGTATGTCGGTTCCCCAGTGGAAAAAATGACTACAGTTTTTATTGCCTCTGGTAGGAGAATTCTTCCTTTGGTTATAATGAATCTATAACCCCAGCCTGTCTGCTTCGCATTTTAATCTCGAACCACCATACATTTGAGAGCTAAGGACTAAAAGAGGGTTTGGACTTCCGCTAAAGATAATAACTGTATTAGATGAGGGTATAACTATTATAGATATAATGAAGAACCATAGGAGGGCTTCGGATTAAATTCTCAATAATTTAGAGATTTTGCTTATGTATGTGCACAGCATGTAAAGTACTATGGCGTTTTAGATAATTAGCTGGTTTTTTAACTGTTGAGAGGGTGAACTACCACTTTGACCTAAACTATGCTCATGGAACTAAAATAAGGAACCTTCCCTAAAGTTTGCAGTAATTGTTTTGTTGAATATGGAACATATTTAATAAATAATTTATTCTACAAGCATTTTATAATACTGTCTTAAATTGATATATTCGGGGAAAGTAACTCACTCGGCTTCGTCTAAAATATTCCTCTCACGGATAAGATGTCTATTCGCTTGTACCATACATTTTTTACAAATCTCTACTTTCATGTGCTCTATAGGAAGTCGCCGCCGAAGCGGTGAAAGTAATAAATTGTGCTACACTAACTCTCATCTGCTTAACAGGGCGTCAGTGCATCCTACATCTAATCTTTTTTTAAAAGAAAATAAACCACCGTTTAACCTTTAAATTATTAATTTATATAAAATATGTGTACGAAAAGACTTTTTTTATTTCTAAAAAATAATTACTTTGAGCTTAGTACCTAATTACTATTACTAGTTTTTGTGTTGAGAATAAGCATTCTTTTATATGCAAGTATGTGGCTTTTTCTAAGAGTTATTTCACTTTCCGTCCGAAAGATCACCCTTCTATTCGAAATAAACAACTGACTCACCTCTGTGTTTATCAATGTCATATTCACTTTTGTGTAAGTGAGTTTATACAGGTAGTTCTAGGTGGCTAGATAATTTCGGCTGAAGCATCCACTGCGCCCCATCATACTTTTTCATTAAAATAGTTTCAAAAATACTGAAAACGCCAACACTGATATTTAAAATGAAAAGGTTTCAATACTAATAAGAAACAATAAACCTGACTATTCAATTCACCTGCCATCTGTCAAAAAGTGACCAATGAAAATCCACAATTCTGACGTTTTTTGACCAATCAAAAAAATATCAGTGGATATATCTTCCTAGAAGGTATTCAAGTGACTATTTTAAACAAATGTGATTTTTATTAGAAAAAGTCAATATTAGTGTTCTGTTGCTATAGAAATTGGGTAGTTTGTTGCTAAATTTACTGAAAACTAATTTGAAAAAGTGGTTTGGTTCATTAAATAGTCCCTCAAATACCATTCTTAGTCAAAGTTAAGTAGATTATTTTTGCGGTGGTATCACTACTCATGTCCATTGCGCTTGGGATTACGACTCGTGCTATCGCACTCGTACTAATCGCACCAAAGCGCAATGGACGTTCATGACACTACCGCAAAAATATTCGACATAACGTTGACTACTCATGGTATTATAAGTGAAAGTTAATACAAAATACCCCACACAAAACGCTATGTTGCGTTGTTGCAACGCCGTAATTATAAAACCATTTCGACCAAATTACGAGAGAATAATTCGGGTAGTTAGCGACGCCCATGCACCACATTTGAAGTTTCTAAGTTAATTCGTTCTTAATATACGTACATCGAAAAGCAGCTTGTCCTCAGTGTCTTTAAAGGATTGTATCTGTTTGGGGAAGCAATTTGGTAGATACTCGTAGGCACAACTGACTAAATCAATATTTTGTTCATAGTAGATGCTCCAGCTGAAATTATACTACAACTACAACTCCTCATCCTGTGTTTTTCACTCCTCATTGAAGAGGTGTAGATATCATGTATACTAATATTGCAACTTTTCTTAAAACATACTTTTTTTTATTATTTAGCGAATACAGAATGTACCACAGGTCCATCCATCCATCCATGGCGCTACAGCCCGATTCGAGCCTTGGCCTCCTTTATGTATCTTCCCCATCTGTCTCTATCTAATGCTGCTGTTCTCCAATTGTGTATTTTCAGGATGTTCTTTGCGTCTCCGGCAACTTCTTCATGCCACCTTTTCCGGGGTCTTCCCACTGGTCTGCGGCCTTCCATCCTTGATTGAAGTACTCTTTTCGGTGTTCTTTGTGCGTCCATCCTGACGGTGTGTCCCGCCCATCTCAATCTCTGTACCTTAACAAATTCTGATATGGGTGTTTCCCTGTATTCTCGGTATATTTCATGATTATACCTGCATCTCCAGTTTCCGTTCTCTTCTTTTGGTCCGAATATCCTCCTGAGTATCTTCCTTTCAAATGCATCGATGTAGTTTGCCATTTTTTGTGTCATTACCCATACTTCGCAGCCGTAGGTGATTACAGGTCTTATTATGCTTTTATATATACTGATTTTATTTCTTTTGTGGACATCGTGGGACTTAAATATATTTAGAAGGGCAAAGTAGGCTTTATTGGCTTGGTTAATCCTTCTTCTGATTTCTGCTTCTTCGTTGCCGTCTTTAGTTATGTTTACTCCCAGGTATATGAAGTTGCTTACCCTTTCTATGTTATCATCTCCTATGGTTACGTTTTGAAGTGTTCTACCTGTACGTGTTTGTGTCAGGACTTTGGTTTTGCCTACATTTATAATTAAACCCACTTCATTTGCATGCTTTTCCAGGTCAATGTAGATCTCCTTTGCGTCCATCATTGATCTCCCCATTATATTAATGTCGTCGGCATATGCCGCCATTTGTGATGATTTATTACTCAGTATGTTAAGGGGGTTTGTTGACATTTTTCGTATGGTGTATTCCAGGGTAATATTAAATAATAAAGGAGCTAACCCGTCGCCTTGTTTTAGTCCTCTCGTAATTTCGAAAGGGTCGGTCAATTGGTTTTGTATTTTCACATATGCCGTTGTCTCTGTCATTGTTGCTTTTGTTAACCTTATAAGCTTTCCTGGGATTCCAAATTCATTCATAATATTGTAGAGTTTGTCTCTTTTGACTGAGTCATAAGCTTGGCGAAAATCTACAAATATTTGGTGTACATCAACGTCAAATTCCCATGCTCTTCTTAAGATTTCTTTGACACTAAATAGTTGGTCTATGGTGGATCTGCCTAGTTTAAAACCTTCTTGGTATTCGCCAACAATATTATCTGTATAGCTCAGTAGTCTCTTGTTTAGTATGTGAGTGAATACTTTGTATGCTGTGCACAACAGAGATATACCCCTATAGTTCTTGCACATCAGTTTGTCCCCTTTTTTGTATATTGGTGTAATTATACTATTTTTCCAATCTTGCGGTATTTTTTCTTCATTCCAGATTTTGGTTATCAACCTATGGAGCTGTTCGGTTAGTTTGTTGCCCGCTACCTTGTATAATTCAACGGGGATTTCATCAAATCCGGGTGCTTTGTGATTCTTTTGGGATTCAATAGCTTGCCTGACTTCGTCGTATGTGGGTGGATCCAGGGTTGTGTCCTCTGGTTGTAACGGTTGGATGATCGATTCCTCATTCTCTTGTTCTTGTTTTCCGAGGAGCTCTTGGAAATATTCTTGCCATGTTTGTTTGATGTTTGTAATATCTGCGACAATATCTCCATTTTTGTCTTTCATTAACGTAGTGTGTGGTTTGAAACCCCCTCTCAGCTTCTTTATGTACGCATATGCGTTTCTGGAGTTGTTATCTTTGAAGTTATTTTCCATCTCTATGACTTGGTGGTTCATGAATTGTCGTTTTTTCTTTCTGCAAGTCTTGTCTGCTTTTCTCCTTGCTTCAGCAAATTCCTCTTTCCTTTCACGCGTTCTTTGCTGTAAATATTTCCTGTGTGATTCGTTTCTTTTGTTTATTGCTTCCTCACATTCTTTGTCGAACCATACTTCTTTACGTTGTTGTTTACGTTGGCCTAATATTTTGTCTGCCGCATTTTTGTTATGGTTTTAATTTTGTTCCAATGGCTTTCAATTTCTTCTTCATCCTCTTGCTCATTTGTCACTTCTATGCGATGGTTTACTTCTTCCTCATACCTTTCCCTTATTTCACGGTCACCACAGGTAATTAAGTATTGTAATATCATTTGTTGTTTAGGTATACTTTCAACAGCTTAGGTTATGATATACGTTACTAGCTGACGCTGAATTAAACATGCAGAGCTGTGTTCATTTCTTTCTGAGTTGACGTATGATACAAAGATCGTAAACGGAAAGTTTGGAATGACTTCCCTATTCACAAAGATCATCCCGTCCCGATCCCGAATCATCAACAAGAGACTACCAAATTTCAATTTCTTGAGTACCTACCAAGCATGCTTATCTGGTCCTCCCTGTCAGCACAACCATCTATCTCTAAGTCACTTATTAAAGTGACTTTAATCGGGAGGGTTTAAAGGTAAGTATTTCACGTTTTTCTTGAATGACCGGAAAACTGCAGCTTCTAGCGAAAAAGTGTTCATGTACAAAATTAAACTACATGAAATTTCCTACAAAAAAGGGTTCTATTCATTTTTTCTCTGGGAAAAATAGTTTGCGAGATGCAAGGATGGGATGGAAGAGTCGTGGATTATTAAAAATAGTGTTTTAATCGTATAGAATGAATGTTTAATGTTAAATAAAGTTGTTTCAGATGAAATATTAAATGTCTTCACATAGAGATGCGTGAGGGAAGGTAGGTGGCCGTTTGGAATGAGGTCAAGCACCTTCCTCCTTTGTGCGTCCCCCTCCCATTGTACCATCCGTACTTCCACAACGGCAACACGTCCGGACGCTCTGAAGATGAAGAAATTTCTGCAACAATGGAGGAAGTATTCAATTATATAGAAGGAAATGAAGGCTGCCAGTTTTCCTTGGACTAGTTGTTGGAACAAGTTGCAGGAACAATACCTCATATAAAGACAATCAAGGAGAGAATGAGAGAAAAATATGGAGACCACATTGTTTTCAACACAATTCGCACAAGAAAAACTGTTGTGTGCTTTCGTAGTGCAGGTGAATAAATGTTGAATAATATGTGGTATTCTTCGAGGTGCAAAGGCGAACAAGCAGAACGGGAGAGAATCGTAAAAGCAGCTGTCGCAATAATCTTGGAAGATATTGAGTCAATGGCGTATGACAATTCTGTTTTTCCACCTTGTGACAAATTGTGTAATGGGGCTGAGGAAATGGTACCTCGTATACTCCGTGTCTTCATGGATTGCATTTCAGCAAAAAAGGGCAAAACAGTAAATTGAAAAGAAGCTGACATCTATATTCCATGCCCTTATTGCTGCCATTAGTGGTGAAGGAAGTGCAGTCAATGGCCTGCCATTCATTTATTCACTACCAAGTGACTACAACATGGTGTACACGGCTTTATAATACGCTGCCAACGATAGCCAGCAGCAAGGTGCCGCAACTTGTTTTGTTACTTTCGACCAACCGTTGTACATAAAGGCTCGAGAAATTCAGTCTGGGAGAATTTCCGTGAGATTGGGAGGATTTCATACAATCATGTCCTTCATGGGTTGCATTGGTCACACAATAGCAGAGTCTGGGCTGAAAGAAGTGTTATGCCTAGTTTATGCTGCAAATTCAGTTGGCAAGTTCTTAACTGGGCATGCTTATAGCAGAGCCGTTCGAGGACATTTACGGGTTGAAGCTGTTTTAGCTCGAATCATTTTGGAAGAAGCCAACGTCTGAGAAGAAGAAAAGAAGGAGATTATCAGCATTTTAAGCAATATGGAAGATCTTACTCTACAAAAGATTGAGGGGGATGCTTGGCTCGCATCAATTTTTAAAAAAATTAAGGATGAGCTGTATCGTGTCTAAGAGAACGGACCTACCGCTGCTTTGTGTGTGTAGTATTTTAACATGGTTTCATTGATGAAGAAGTTCATAGATTCTGAGGGCCGTGGTGATTGGAATGGCCACTTGGCCTGTGTTAAGAACATTGTTTTTAATAAATAATGTAGTTTTTTTGCTAGTTCTAAGTTCATTTAACATTACACATTAATTGTATAAGTACCATTAAAATACTAATTTTAATAATCCACGATTTTTGCATCCCCTGCATCTCGCAAACTATTCTTCGCTCACAACCCTGCGGTCAGGATTTTTAGATGTAGGAAGACCATCCACATCGATTTACCGAGTAGTTGGTAGAAGCACATAGACGAAATCCGTTGATTATAAGCAATGTGTCATTAACGGACAAAGCTAAAGCTACATTTACAAGAAACGACATCTTTAACTGTCACAACGAACAAGTTTTGACCCATGACAATCCTCATGCAGCTTACTAATGATACTACCAAGTACGTTTTTTAGTAAATCTATAAGCAGGAATACTTGGGCAGGCTGATTAGTCTTTTTATACTTCCTGAAAGACTAAATGAAGAAAATTATTAACCTTTCGGGTGTACTGGAGGATATTCCTTTTACACTTTTGGCACGATATGTAAGTGCAGCTCCATGGTGTACCACCACATTATACAGGTGTGGTTCGAGAATGGTATAACCACCATTACCCTGACCAATGGGTCGGTCGTGGCAGTCCAAGCGCTTGGCCAAGTCTGGATTTTTAACACCGCTGAACTTTTTCCTGTGGTGGTACGTGAAGGATTTGATTTATGTTACACCTATCCAAACTCTAGAAGACCTCACCGATCAAATTCGTGAAGAACCCCATTCCTTGGTTAATGGTGATGGACCAGTAACCCCAGAATGTTGTTCAAGATACATTTATTGTGCGTGCACGCAAGTGCTGCGAGGCTAATGAAGGGCACTTTAAAAACGTTTTACAATAATGTAATGTTTTTTGAGCCTAGTTAGTTTGAGCCTAACAATTGATTCAAAATTAATTTTGCGTATTTTTTAATTTTGTAAATAGAAATTGTAGTTTGTGCATTATTTTTCTGCCTAAATTTAATAGCAGTTATTAGGGCATTTAAATGTGTCACTTCCAAACGGCCTTCTTGTTATGGGCATTCATTAATAGTATATTACACAACGAGAGCTGTAGGAAGCATATTACACGCGAGTTGGAAAAGTTACGCACAAGCCGCGTAGCGACGCGTGTGTAATTCCACGAGCGTGTAATTGCTCTATAGCTCGAGTTGCGTACTATACTTTTTCTACGATCACACTCATTTCGTTAAACGAAAAAGAAATATTTTATTAACTGTCAAATCATCTGTCACACCATCTTAAAAATTAGGAGGCTGCAGTCACATCCCTACACCGCTTCGTACAAACAACAGAAGCTAACTGTAACGTAATAAAAAAAATTACGTGTTAGTCATTACGTAACACTGTTTGTAACAACGAATTTACTAATCAAGTAAACAGTGCTTAATGAGCAATTTACTAATAAAGGAGTAGAAAAATAAACTTAACCTAACAGTGTTATCAAATTTCATTTTTTTTAAAGCTCCTTATCGGGAAACTAGACTCTGTAGAGAGTTTGTGTTGATAGGTTTAGTGTTCTCATGCCCTATAGAAGCCTGTTACCTGAAGCTTTAGCGAGAATTACGAGACAACCCCGTATATAAAAGCGAATCACTCATCTACTTGCTTCGTCAACTATCGGATTTGCTTTGTTAAGTGGCGTTGTTAATCTCCCCTTCATAATAAAACAAAAAGCGTGTGTGTTAAGTAACCATTCTGATCGAGCGGTTATAAGGAGTCTACAGTATAATTTGATTTAATAATAATTCTGTAATAAAAGTCAATATTAAGTATAATTTTGAATTAGATTGTTCTATTGTGGATGAAATACATTAACAATCATTTAACGTAGCTCCAGTGAGTGATTGATTGTGTCTTGTGCCAATGGATTGGTTTTCTATTATAAATAATATATAAGTTCTACGAGCTTTTGCATTTGGTACAACCAGGTGGTGTTCAGCAAGGGCGATTGAATGTCAAAATTAGGTAGATGCATTTTCATATTTGATGGCGAAAATAAAACACTGTTGAATGTTGCAAACCCTACTTCTCAGTGTCTACAAGTGTCAATTTTCTCATAAACGTTTGAAGTTTAAATAATGATCGTAATTAACGAACGTCTTTGGAAAGATTGACACTGATAAGTGGGTTTTGTGGCATTCAACAGTGTTTCATTTTCTCCATAAAATATGAAAATAACTCTACCACTCAAAAAGACAACGAAGGGTCAGTGAATATTTGATTAAACTTTCAATGTGGGTTATCTAACCAAGTTTGACTGGTGTAACTATAAAATACTGTGTAATTATTTAGTAGCGTTTTATATAATAATTAATTGAGTTTATTGACTAAATTCAAAGTTAAGCCAAACACTTCGTTATTTTGGGAATGATCTTTTGGTTTATTAATAATGGTGAGGACTAACACCCCATGAAGGAGCCTGCCCTTTTATTTAGGTTAAAAATAATTATAAAATAGAATTGTCAAAGTATTTTGAATCAAGTCATTACAATGTATTATGAAGGTCAATTGAAGTTTATTATGTACAGTCGTGTTCAAATAAAACTGGCACAATGTTTTTTTTCATATGCAGGTTGAGTTAAAATTGAAGAATATCTCCATGGATTTCCTGTTCTCAGAAAGAGTTATATTAAACTTTAACAGGTTATGAAATCTTTCTGATAGCAGGAAATCCATGGAGATATTCTTCAATTTTAACTCAACCTGCATATGAAAAAACATTGTCCCAGATTTATTTGAACACGACTGTACACGTTACTTCAAACAAGATTAATGTCCTCAAGTTGTTTAAATGTTTAAAGAGAAATATTTTTGAAGGTACCTTAATTGGTTACTTACTAAAGTTAAATATATTATATTATATTGCTTACTATAGGTGTGTATTATTGGGTAGTTCATATAAGTAAGATAGTTAATATTAACACATCCATTCAGCTGATGAAAAAGTAGTTTCATTGCTTCAACACGCTTACTCGTGGTTATAAGTAATAAGTTAAATGTCAAAGCTTTTAAAATGAGAATATACGTCAAAGTGTTATACGTTTTTGTTGTGAAATATAAAGCCTTCATTAATTGATGTATTCTATACTTCGTCTCCGATCGGGCTTGCAAGGTCCGCATATATAGCATGTTTGGAAATGTAAGTCATCTCATGTATATCCACTAAACCAAGGGCACGAAATTGGCGTCAAATGTCGGGAAATTTAAACTTTAAAGTGTACTAGTAGATGACCCCAACTTTGAACCCAAAAGTTTCTCCTTTTGCCAGCGGCCACACCAAGTAACCAAAAGCCACTTCTTGAATGGTTAGTGCAATTCAAAGATGTACGCCTTGGCATTCTGAAATCATCTAACCTTAACCATGTAACTGACAAGATATGATATTTCTCAGTCTAATCGCGACGGCTTTGCCAGGAATGTATTGTTAGACTATTGAGATGACCTGTATTTCCAAGCTTGCTATGTTTACGGACCTTGTCGGGTTGTAGAGTTCCTGTATTAAAAAGAAAGTCGGAACAGTTGCGGCCGAAAAAAATGGGACAGTTACGTTTATTTTCGCGATATTCCACCTTTTGTCACTGCATTTATATGCGGCATAAATACTTTGTCGTATTATTTCTAATTTGGAATTTTTTGTCAGATGTCAAATATTCAGTGTTGCAATATCCTTTATCTAATAGACTTGTCCGTCCGTCCGTCCGTCCGGGACGCTGTTTCAGCAGCCAAACCGTAAGAGATAGAGAAAAAAGTTGTTAAAGTTATATGTTTGGAATGGTCATGTCAGCTCAGGAACCGAATTTCAGTTACGTGACACTTCCGGTTTTCGAGAAATCACAAAAAAGACCGTTTTTCAAATAGAACGCGTATTAAATAAATATGTTTCAGCAGCCAAACGGAGCTGCGACCCTCTACGCCTTAAAACGTCGATCGGTTAGGCAACCACTTTGACACCTTCCAGGTCTGGGTACAGTTTTTATTTAATATGCGTTCTATTTGAAAAACGGTCTTTTTGTTTTTTGTAAATGAGACATTTGTCTCACTGGATTGCTTGTGACATATTAATAAAACAAGTTCAAGCAGCTAGAATTAGAAAAAGATCTATTATAAGAGTTGTCCCATTGTTTATTGGCGCAAATGTACCTATAATTACCCTAGACGAAATGAATTTGAAAGAGTGCATAGATATCTTGGGTATCTTCTCATAAATTTGTTGGACAGATTACTCTCCCGAATCATACTGTGATTAGTAGTCGTGCTTTAATGTTTATGTTAGCTGACATTTACAAGCGCTGGAAGCAATTAAAGTTTCTTCATAGCTAATATGTAATATGTTTGCATTCTTCTTCTTCTTTAACAGCCCTTTCTTATCCACTCCTGGATGTAGGCCTCCCCTCTCTGTTTCCACTCTTTCTTATTTTGTGCCACACGTTGCCAGTTTTTTCCAGCTCTTTCTGTGATGTCGTCAGTCCATCGTCTTTGTGGTCGTCCTATACTGCGTTTGTGTAGCATTGGTCTCCACTGCAAAATATGTTTTGTCCATCGTGTCGTCTCCTGTCTTGCCACATGTCCTGCCCAGCTCCATTTTAACGTCGCTATTCTTTCTATGACGTCTTCACACTTCGTTCGCCTTCTAATTTCATCATTTCTGACGTGGTCTCTGATACTTATTCCTAGCATGATACGCTCAATAGCTCTTTGGGTGGTTCTGAGTTTGTTTGCTGAGCTGACAGTTAGTGACATGGTCTCCATACCATAAGTCATCACTGGGAGAATGCACATATTAAACACTTCCCTTTTTAGGTTGATTGGTATATTCGGGTCTTTCAGAACAAACCCTAGTTTCCCAGTTGCTGCCCATGTCATTCGTGTTCTTCTGTTTACTTCGGCTGTTTGATTTTCCTTGCCTAATTTGATTGTATGTCCCAGGTAAATGTATTCCTCGACGTTTTCTAGATTTTGGTGACCGAGTGTGAGTGTTCGACCTTCTCTAGTCATTACTTTAGTTTTTCCTATCTTCATGGTGAGACCTATTTTTTCCGACGCCAGTTTGAGTTCCGTTAACATACTCTGCAGCTCATCTAGATCACTACTAATCAAGACAATGTCGTCTGCGAAACGGAGATGGTGAAGGTGTCGTCCATCGATCCTCAATCCTTTTTTGTCCCAGTCCAGTTCTTTGAAAATCTCTTCTAAGGCCAGAGTAAAGAGCTTTGGAGAGATAGTGTCTCCTTGTCGCACACCTCGCGCAACCTGGATTTTGTTTGTTGTTAGGTTATCGGTAATTTTGACTTGAAACGTAGCCGTGTCATAAATGTTTTTCAACAGATTTCTGTATCTTGGGTCTATTCTTGCTTTGTCTATTGCTGAGAATACTGCCCAATGTTCCACTGAGTCAAACGCCTTGCTGTAATCTACGAAGGCAAAGGGGAGCGGAACGTTATATTCTGTGCATTTCTCTATTAGGGAACGCACAGCTTGTACTATATGATCAGCTGCACCATAGCCCTTTCGGAACCCGGCCTGCTCTGGTGGTTGATATCCGTCAAATTTATTTGTGAGCCTGTTGGTAATAATCTTTGTAAATAATTTATAAGGGTGTGGCAAAAGGCTGATGGGTCTATAGTTCTCCAAATTGTGTTTGTCTCCTTTTTTGTAAAGCAGGATAACCTGAGCATTTTCCCATGTAGCAGGTATTTTATTGTCAGTTAGGCATTTGTTCAGTAAGGTCTTAATTAAGTTGAGTGTTGCAGTACCTCCCAGTTTTAGCATTTCAGCAGTAATACCATCTTCTCCCGGTGCACGTCCATTTTTCATGTGCGACAAGGCATATTCGATTTCATTTATGGTGATGTCGGGGATTTCTTCTGACCCGACGTTTATTATATTTTGTAAATTTGCATTTGGGGTTGGTGGAAAAAAAAATGTTTGCATTAGTAAATAGTAAAAATTAAAAATAATATTAACGTCAAATCGAAGAATTTATTGACATGCCTCTTGTCACGTAATCATTATGTGTCAAATCAAACAAAACTGAAGGCTGAGAAGCGAAGAAACTGAAATGAAGTGGTTTTTGACATTGGATCCATATACCCCAACTCTTATCTTATTCATATCCAGGAACTCTGCGGGCTTGTAGAGATCCTATATGTAGTTTACTAAGAGTTGGGCAAACAGCCTGAAGTTTTGGTTCCAAATTAGACGTTTGACATATGTCGAACAATGTGGTTCAATTCAATTTTGTTACCTTGCTGTTGTTGGGCGAGTTTTCAGAGCACTGACTATTCTTAGGATCTCTAGAACCTACTATTAGGAATATACATCAACCTAACTAGAAGTTATATTTGCATGCGTAGAACCATCGGTCGTAACGTATTACAAAGTATGCAAACAATCACTTTTATGATACATGTCTTGTACAAAATGATCCAAACGAATCAAAATGTATCACGCTGATTGCCCAACTCTTAGTAAACTATATACGGGCTTGTAGAGTCCCTGTATATGCAAGAGTTGGGACATGTAGATGACTTGTTTCTAATCCACAAACCAAGGAGTACCTAAGTTTTGCCGATTTTAAACTTTTTGCTCAATCACATGGTCCTTGATCTCTTCTATAATAACTGTCAAAGTGTTACAATGTTGGTAGATAAGTGATTAAAGCGCTACAAAATTTTTATACCTCGTGTTGGTAGAACTTTTTCAAAATTATGGCTATTTGTCAATTTTGAATGTCAAAGTTTCTTAATTTGAACCCTTGACAAATTTCCTTTTTTTAACATGGAATCATCATCATCGTCAATAAAATCAGATAAAAAAATAAATCCAAGAAATATATTAAATGCAAAAATTAAGCAAGCGATATTAAATTATGACATATCTGTCAAAATGACAATACATTGTTTTAGTGGAAAAAAAGAACTAAAAATCTATGAACCGACATTATTAAAACTAGGGACCCTGCAGGAATGCAACTTATCCCCTAGAAAGTTGACCTTGAAAATTATTATAGAAAAAAAATGTATTTATATGATCTCTACATGCTTGCAGAGCCAGTAGATATAGGAGAGTACCGCCATTCTTTGACCCTAAAAATGCCGCCATCGCCGCCATTTTTGTTCCCATCAGCAATGACTGATTGAGTTATGTCTAAAATTTTACTTGAAATTGGCAAGACTGTAAGTCTATGTCAAATTCGAGGTTAGCAGGTTATGTTTTCCGCCAGTTTGTGTCAAATAACAAACAAAATCTAACCTACTAACCTCGAATTTGACAAAGATTTACAGTCTTGCCAATTTTAAGTAAAATTTCGGATTGCCAATATGTGTCACGTTGACGGAATTGTGCTACAAACCTCAAAGTGACGCATATGACAAAGGAACAAACTTGGCGGACGTGACGGTACTCTCCTATATCTACTGGCTCTGCATGCTTGTAGAGATCCTGTATATAGTTTACTAAGAGTTGGGCAAACAGCCTCATTTGACAAGCAAGTTTGACTCAAATTAGATATATGACATATGTCGAACAAAGAGGTTATAGGAACCAATCTTGCTAACTTGCTTTTGATGGGAGAGTTTTCAGAGTATTGATCATTCTTAGAATCTCTAGAACCGACTATTAGGAATATACGCCCAATTTAGTTAAAATTTAGATTTGCATATGCGATACTTTCGGTCGTAATATGTTACAAAATATGTAAAAAAGGCATTTTTATCACACATGCCTTGTAAAAAGTGATCCAAACCAATCAAAATGTATCCCGCTGTTTGCCTAACTCTTAGTAACCTATATACAGGGACTCTACATGCTTGTACAGTGCCTTTATATAGACAGTGGCGACAATGGGGTGTCTTATTTTTGATTGGCTGCCTAGATCACGTGGTTTTAGCCGCCATGTTTATGCTAAATCACCTGTGATTCGTGTTATACTTTTGGCAGTACTGAAGTGTATTGTCAGTCTATGTCAAATTCGAGGTTAGTAGGTTCGGTTTTGCGTCAGTTTTGACATAAACTGACGCAAATCTTAACCTGCAAATCTCGAATGTTTTCAGTACTGCCAAACGTAAAACACGTATCACAGTCGACTCTGATCACGGATTTAAATAAACATCCGTTAGAAATTTGCCTAAATATGGCGGCGGGGGTGTGGCTTAGTTGTATTGTCGCCACTGTCTATATAAAGGCACTGTACATGCTTGCAGAGCCAGTAGATATAGAGAGTACCGCCATTCTTTGATCCGTGAAAATGCCGCTATCGCCGCCATTTTTGTTCCCACCAGCAATGACTGAATGAGGTATGTCTAAAATTTTACTTGAAATTGGCGAGACTGTAAGTCTATGTCAAATTAGAGGTTAGCAGGTTATGTTTTGCGCCAGTTTGTGTCAAAACTGAAGCAAAAACTAACCTGCTAACCTCGAATTTGACATAGACTTACAGTCTTGCCAATTTTAAGTAAAGTTTTGGATTGCCAACAAACGTCACGTTGACGGAATTGTGTTACAAACCTCAAAGTGACGCATATGTCAGATGAATAAACATGGCGGACGTGGCGGTACTCTCTATATCTACTGGCTCTGCATGCTTGCTCCCTACAGTGCCATCTAATGTCAATGGTACACATTGTACTGCTGCAATGCGGTGTTATTGTGGAACGTCTACTTATTCACTCTAATTTAGAAACTTATCCAAATAATTAGTGAGTACATAGAATAATTTGTCTAGAATAGGTGGGGTACCGACCTCTGTAAGCACTATAATCAAAGTATATGGTGAATATAGCTGCAGCACCCATTCCATATATGAAAACCCAATTTTAGTGGACTTACGTGATCTATCAGCTTTCTTTCAGTAAAGTGATAAGTTACAAGTGTATTGGACGATATCGCAATGGTTCTAAACTTTTAATTAGTGTTTTACTTATGTGTGCTGTAAGTAGTTTTAGCAGTGATATATATTTTGGTCAACTGCAGTGAAAAATAAATCAATTTTTTTCTGGAGTACAAGAATCATCTAGTTACAACTAAGTGGGAGATACATCCAGGAAATAGTTATTTGTATACGAAGACACTGAAATTTAACGTTTTACCACGAATTTTGATTGAGTTGCCAAGGCCGTTATGTAATTTCTTTTTTAACACATGGTATGTACATAAAAAGCAGGAGGTTTTATGTTACATTTTTCAACATTTCGCGTTAACAAAGAAACCTGTATGAAAACCTCCCACTGGAGATTACTTTTACAAAAAGCTCTGCCCTTCTAAATATCAAGGTAGAACTGTTTCATTTAATTTCCAAATAAGATATACAATTTTTGCCATTGTACAGCAGTAACTGATTAAAATACAGACGTAAGGTTTTTATTACAAATGTAATATCCAAAAGAATTTTAACAAGATGCACTATTTGATATTAATTTGTAAAAGCTAATTTCTGATATCTTAGAAGTGCATCAGCTAAAAAGTTTCTTTTACGTCATCCTAAAATATATTTCCAACGTTATTAAATTCTCAATCTCATGCTGCACTTGATCTTTAATATACAGCTATGCAAAGCAATTTCATTAACGTAAGCCTAAGTATAACAGCGGCAGACTAGACCCGTGCAGACTACGTCACCCTGGAACCCTATTGGTAAATATTAATATCTTAAATCTTGTATGAGAGATTTATCCTTTTCCATTTCGCCGTTTATTTTACAAAGCTGACTGCATTGACAATGAGGCTTTAAAGCTCTGCAACCTTCTCTCAAACAGTAAATGCAGTAGCTCTTGATTACTATATCCGAACGTGATAGCTTCCAGCATTGTTTTCTTTAAATCAGAGTTTTAAACATCCTATAAAAACAAAACCTTTTCCTTTCTGTACAGCTATGAATAATTTTCTTATTAGCATAGGATGTATTTACATTTTTTATGTACTCGTCAATAATAAATATCCTGATAAAGTTACTAAATTAAATATTATTTTCGTCGTGGTTACAGATAGATTTAAAATGTGTTTTTCCAACACGCTTAAAACTATTTAACTTTCCAATTGCTATGTTAGAGAAGGAAATAGGCATTTTCTTCATTTAGAGAGGAAAACTAAAAGGCGGCGAAAAAAGTCGCTTCCTCACTAGGCCCTCCTTCAGAGCCACTGACTAAAAGTTGATTTACAGTGCTTATTATAAAAAGGCAAACATATAGCTCACGACAAAAATTACTTATACTGTAGCTTACAATTTCCGAAGAGTGTAGCAAATATGCCAACAGGCTCTCAAGTAGGAGGTATGTTTGGGAGCGTCGCTTGTTTGAGGCAGTCCAAAGCAGAAAACCTAGAGGTGGAATATAAACCCTAAACTGCATACAGTTCCAAATATAATAAGAACAAGCAGAAGTTGCTCAAACCGACAACCTTTATTAATTCAAGAATAACAAGATATGTAAAATATATGACATCAAAAATTCTATCAAACATAAAAAAAGATTATTATAGATGATTTAATACTTCAATGGCATACGGAAATTTATGGTGCATACGAAAGATTTAATTATTTCGCAGGGCGTGGACGTCGTTAAACAAAGCGTTGATTACTATATTCAAGACAAGCATAATCTTACATTCAAATCTATTAATTAATATATCAAAACCCGCAGGTTACGAGGAAAGGCCTCTACGGATGATTCCTAAACGACAACAAGAAAAAACGCAATAAAAACTGCCAAAGGCAACCATTATCAAATTAAACCAATTAAATGAAGCTAAACTAAGCTAATCATAGATTATTGTGTGCAGATTACAAACTATAATGTCTGTTTTAGGGGGGAACGTGGAATATACTCGCAACCATTACATGTACGCTCGAGGTACAGCGAAAATATCTCTAAGGAGGCTACAGACCGGCAGATTCGGCACCATACAGTGGCGAAGATTTTTTACCGTAGTTTTAGTGCGTTCGGACAGAAAAGTGTGTTAAGAACAGCTCCACTAGTACTTAGGTAGGTTCACGATGAAAGGTTTAATTAAAACCGCTCGACTGTTACTCGTTACTGTAGTTTGAAGGAACATGATATATCATCAAATCCAAGAACATTTGCAAATCCCACCCTGAAAATCAAGAACTTAAGAAAACTAAGGGAGATGAGACAAGGGACAGATGTTCATCTCACAACAAACGTGATCATCTTTAACATCCCTACCAATCAAATACTATAATAGTGTGGATAGATGTGCGTCCTACAAGAAAATGTGACCTGCAGTACACTGTACCAAACCAAACCTTATTACAGGGCTAAACGGTAGTTACACTGTATTTTTTAATGCCGCGGAGAAAGTTTTGCAACTCAAAATACTATTTATAAAGAATCATAGATTAACCAATTTTTTTTAAAGAGTGCAATCCAAGGGGACAAGAATATGTTATAAAGTTAGATTAATGTCATAAACTTGTTTAATGTTAAATATAAAGTAAGAAAACGACACGAAGTTATATTTTATGACTATTTCAAGGCTTAAACTCGCATAAAGACATTCATTATCGCATAAACTTATGGGGTACTAAAAGATGACAAATGGACACTGTCAAGCTGAACCTACGTTGAGACCCTTGATTCATAAAATTAAATTTAAGAAGATATAATCAAGCTGACTAGTACAATTGAACGGTAAGTTGCATAACTTTGTCCGCGGCATTAAAAACATAGTATAGCCACGTTTATACGAAACAGACAGTTGCTCCGCGTTGCAGCGCCGGTTATTTTGAGGAGATCGCGACGTTTTATAATGCGGGAACCCACAAGAACAACTCCGCAACAAGTTGTACTTCGATTCACAGCAGTCGAGAAGATTGGGCTTACTAACTATAGAGTTGTGGGTTTATGATAGGTCAGAATGAATTTCCAAAGCTCCACGTAATTTCTTGTATTTAAAACGTGGGTTCCAAAATTACAAACCGGATCCTGTCAGCCTATTCAGGCGGTGTGTTTAGCGCTGCTCCACAGAAAGAGACTTGCGTGTGATGTCTGCGTTTTCTAAAAGAACTGTGAAGGTTTCTTCCAGTTGCCTTACAGTGAAAGGACGCATTTATTGAATATTCAAAATCTCGTACTTCATAGGTCACTAGCGTCACCTTGTATACAGTGTAACTTTAGAATTATTATACACCAACGAGTGCCCGTTAAATTATTTCACAATCCAGTACCCTAAAAGAGTTCCGTAATTTTAGTTACGTATAATTTAACGTACACCATAAAAATTGACTAACTCGAAAATTAAAAGTTCACTTCACGCACTAAGGTTGCACCCACATAAAATTTACTAGTCGACCTTACTACGCCTTTCAGTGCTGTGAACTCCATGGCGGCAGCCATTTCTAGGTAGCTCTTTGCTTCACACTTGGAGGAAAATGGAGCGAACGCCCCTTCAAAAAAATATCTACGCCAATTTCAGAAGATGGCTAAGCGGTGATGATTTACCACCGCCTCGGCAGGTAGCGATGAAGAGATACGAAGTTCGAGAATAGTCCAAAATCGACTTAACATGAAACAAAGATTGACGGTACATGCACCATGGCAAAACGACACCCCGCTATTTCAAAATACGTAAGGGAATCAAACGCCAATTCGGCCTTAACCGTAGCTGAGATAAAATACTCGTAATAAGCGATACGGATTTCATTGGGTATAAGACTATTCTCTATATTCTACACAATATACGTCCGCTTTTGTTGATCACCGAAAGCGCAGCCCCTGATAATATGCGAACTATGAGCCAGGGAGCGTGTCGTACAACACGCCAACTTAGATGGTAAATTCCAACTGGCGATGTTCTAACATGCATTGGCATGAATTCTAGCCGGCTTGAACACCCCACTTCAGCGTAAAACAGGCGCACAGGAGCAAATTCAACCACTAAACGTCCGCGAAATAGCAATTCTACTACAAGTGGCGTTACAAATTCAAAACAATTTAACAACCACTCAATAGAAAGTACCTTAAATTATCAGAAACTAACCACTTAAAGCTAACAATAATCTTAAACATAATAAATGGCTACTCTAAAGTGAGCTTGAAATGCCACACTAGTAAAATCACGTATTTGCGTAACTCGTGAAGATCGTTTTGATCATATAACAAAAATGTATTTGATAACTTCTTAGGGTACAAATACTTATCGGTCTGGTAAGACTTCTAAATTTCTTATATACGAAGCAAGTTAAGCTTTTTCTGCAAATACAACGTATTATTGGGTAAATAGTTAATACATAAGACTAGTATTTTACTCTGATTGATTAGTTATACACAATAAAAACGATTTTCAATCAAATATACACGACAAAATCGTACCTGCCAGATAGCTGCAAACCCTCATCTAGCAAGAGCAGAACTAAGGAAGGAGTTTTCAACTAATTATGCGAAAATTGTATTGAACTAAATCACCTTGTTGAATTTATTTAAAAAAACAATACGCTTTCTTTAATCCCAAATTTTTCTAGAAATCCAATGCGTTTCAACGTTGTACGTTTGTTCTGAGAGCTTGATTCGATGACATTAAAAACAAAATCTAGAGTGATCGCAAAAATGTCTTTTTAAGTGACATGTGATTTTTGTAGAACAAAAAATTGCACTTCGTAGAAAATATTGAACGCGAAGCAAATTTTAAAATGCTTTCAATAATATTGTCAAGATTCTGTCACGAGTACAGTTTGAGGTTATGATGTGAAGTGAGTGAAGCCACACGTTCAAATTCCAAGGTACATTTCGAGAAGAAATTGTTTTGATCGCTCGATATGTTGTTTAATTTAAATTTTTTCTGCAACACGTGTTCTTTTGATACTTGATTTTCACTCATATATTACGATTAAAGAAGAGATTAAGCAAAAACTTAAAAACGAATAAGATCGAACCCCATCGTTACGTCTGGGTATTTATATGCCGGATTATATTTGATTGAGTTTATTCGATTTGGTCTGTGTATTAGTGAAACCGTATTTATATTTTGCATGTTTAAAATTTTCGAAACTGTTTACCCTCAAAATTCAATTCTCTTGCATTTTTTAAGTGAATTGTGACTGACACTGTATACAACCTTGTACTTTCATTATAAAGTTACGGCGAATGCATTGTAAAACATTTCCACGTTCACTATGTTGTTTCAGAAAGTAGGCTAGCCAGGGGTGGTAAGGGAGCAAGTTTTTAATTAAAAAGGATTAAGTGTATCAGGGTATAACCCCGCGGCCTTTAATTTTAACCGTTCATCTCACCTGCTGGTTGTTTATAAACCACGTAACAATAGCAGCGGGGTCAGATGGCGACGACGTACAGGTCGCAGACAAAATGTCGCCCTCGTTATATGACTCTTCCAAACCCTCTATTCTGGGCCTCTCCTTCGGCAGAGCTGCGGAGAAAACTTCAATTACCCCCAAACAACAAGCGGTTTATTATACACTACGTCTGAATATAATTAAATGGGTTCACATGGCGCAGCTTAGCGTCAACTTACTGGCGACTGTAATATTGTGGGTTTCAGCTGCCAGCCTGAAAGTGGGCGCTTCGCTGGACACCTCGCAGCGATACGCCCCATCACTGTGGTGCCGCGTCAGCTTCGTCAGCTGCACCTTGCAATGCACGCGATCGCAATCAGTGCCTTGCAGAGCTAGGTGGACACCTGACACTGGAAAAGCCATTATGTGCGGCTGCTGGTGAGGCATGTACCTGTAGAAAATAACATTATTTAGTTTCTTGAAATGCTCGAACTAGAGTTTTTCTTATCTTTAACGTAATAAAACGCTTACACTTGATGTTTAAGATTATGTACTATACCCTGCCGTTCTAAAAATAGACTAAAAGCACAAAAATGTCCAGTGAAGCTAGCGCAATCGTTGCGCTTTCAGCTGTAGCCAGCAGCTACAAAAATGTTGCTGTTTAACAATATCAATTTTTCTTACACCGATATATGAGGGTAGCACCGACAATTGCTGCAAACATGCAAACTAACATAAGCAAAGTAGGTATTAAAATAATAATTACCAAACAAAATGTACACCTCTATGTACTTTGACAGTTTCTGTTAGATTTCATTATATGTTGCCAACAGTTTTCTCCGCAGTGTTAAAGTTTTTGCATGATAAGAATCTTCATTTAATAATAATAATGGTGAGGCACTAACACCCCATGAAGGAGCTTGGCCTGCAAGGTGGAAGGTCAGAGCTTCCGTATCCTCGCTCTCACACCCGGCTGTAGCGTGTCAAATTCATGACACGTGGTGATGTGGTGAGCATCACGCATTAGACAACCGCATTCTTACCCCTTGTTCTTTCGAACGCAGGTCCCCAATTATTTAAAGCGACTGGGATTTGAACTCCAGATTTCCGCACCGCAGTCCAATGCTCTATTAATAGTATACGATACTGTATAACAAAAATAACAGAACAGTAACTAAATGTAATACTATTTTATATAAATAGAATAATAAAGTAAATATAAAATGTAAAAGTAAACACAAATATAAAATAGAAATTCAAAACGCAGCTTCAAATTTCAAAATGAATAAAATATCAGCACAATATTTCCGAACTATGATTTTCTACGACTTGAAATATTCATTCTAGCCATTTGAAAGCGTTCAGAGCAGTGGCGGTTCGTGGAAGATTTTGATGATAGAGCAGACCACCGCACGTAAACGCACACAGATCCCGATATCCCGAGATTTTAATATTTCGCATTGGGACTCGCAAAAGTTAGTATCAGTGAAAAAAAATCCAAACTTTACAGGCTAACTGTCAAAACCCTAATGTCCCTTCCAAAGGAATTATACACACGGACTTCCGAATATGCTCCCCGGAGGCGGCCTTGTTTCATATGAACTCGATCGAGTGAGTGTACGTGCAAAAAGCATAATCAGAGACTCGACACGCGCATGCTATCTCAGGGGCCAGGCCAGACTGGGGCTGTCTGAGACTTGAACCTACACCTACTTCTTGCCGCTCAACTCCTGCTGCCGTCTATAAACCCTCGAAAAGCTGAGAGTCCTTTCTATCTGGCACAAATGCGTCCGTTAAAGCAATCAGCGCTTATCGTCGCTCTTTTTTTGACCTTTCAAATGATAGGATTGATGAAACAGAGTTATACGATTTACTTTGGTTTACATGATTATCTGAAAGTAAGGTAATTGCGTTGGATAGTTCATAATTTAACCAATGTTCAAAGGTATAAGCCGTTCACGACCTTTTTGGGACAGAGTTGGCTATGATTTTTTCATTTTATGTTGGACTAACTGATTCGATGATGTAGCGGATGCAACTTTTTTTTTCTGTCAGTGTCTGTTCGACATTTTCTTGCCACCACATTGCCAGATTTATTATTTTAATATTCGTAAGAAAATAAATGATTTATTAAATGTGTAAAAATAATTTTAACTTCCGTCAAAGGAAAAGTCAAAATGCCCAAAATAATTTTGTTACAACAAAAAATTTCCATTAAACGATGCTACTTCCAATTTAAAAAGGACAGACCAAATTTAAAAGAACGCGAGTCGATGTGGAGACTAGAGAATATCCGGCAACAATGTACCTGTTCGGAAAATATAACCTTAAACTGAAAACAACCTAACCTAACACAAAAAGTGTCAATTTCCATAAGGGAGTTTAGTTGCAACAGAGGTTCTGCCAACAAAATTACTAGATGGTCATAACCTCACCTGACCCAAAAAGATCGTGAACGGCTTATAACTTGGTGTGGAACGGTGCAAGAAAATACTAAAAAAGTAAAATGAAAAGAAATGTAAGGCAGTAGACGATATTGGGAGAGGTGATAAGTCTTTCCGACAGACCCCAATTCTGTCAAAATAAGGCGAGTTCGAAGTGTCTGCTGCTTGGTACACAACAATTTGTTTTTCAAAAGTGGGGGAATATTGGCCACGAAGTAAATTAGTTCTGAAGCAAGATAATGCATCCTTTCATGCTCCTGAGGAAACTAAGGGCTATTTAAGGGTGCCAAAATTAGAATTATTGGAGCACCCACTATATACTCCAAATCTTGCATCTTGGGATTTCGTTATCTTTCATTAATTAAAAGATGGATATGCAAATGCAAATAAAGCATTTGAATCCCTCGAAAGCTTGGTCTTTCGGGTGTTTTAAGAAGAATGACCTTCCTTCTTGCTTTAGCGATTGGTTTATTCAATTAATACGTTTGTTGAGCTGAAAGTGGAATATTTCGAAAAGCAAACAAACATTTCTTGTAGAACTGGTTCTATTTTTGTTGTTTTGCAGAAATTATCGGTGCTACCTTCAGAGTTGTTTGCATCGATTAGAACCGAAGTTACAAAGAGGTAATATTTTAATAAATGGCATGTCATTGACAATGTCATAATCCTCGAACAACCGAAACGGATCCTTTAAAAATGTATTATAGCAAGCCATACTCCCTTACCGACAAATGTTAATGTCAGTTTTGAAAGCACAATTACTCCATATGGGCAGAGAAAAATATACGGAATCTCACACTGAAAAGTCAGTCTGTCCCACGGATTCAGAGGAGGGATCAAAAACCTTATAAAACTGAAAGAAAATCTTTAAAAACACCGTATACTAAAACTGCTGCGTATTGCTATCATTAGAGAAGATCACTAAGATGTAAATAGAATTGGAGAATGTAAAATGGGATATTATGGGATCCAAAAAATGGGCGGTAAAAACTTCACAGCATTGAAATCTGGGAATAGGCGAAGGGGATACATCTGAAGGAGAAATCTGTTTCTTGATTAATAGATGTCGTTGATCGTTAAAGAGAACTTCAACCAGAGTAGCATACTTAATCTTAGGCTGAACACAAACTACACTATTAAGATCATATAGGTATAAGCGCCGATAAAAAATTACTCATATGAGGAAATAGATGCATTCCACGACGATATATGAGCTTTTTATTACACAACAATCTATCCTAAATGAATAGTTTTTCCTGCAGAAAACCAAATAGAAAATGGACATGGAAAAAGTCCAGATGGACGACCCCGAAATGACACAGACAAAAACTAATAGTTAAGCATGTGACAGTACTCAATAAGTTTACAACAGGAAGTTATTATAGGATGATGATGGTGAAGGCTAATATTCAAATAGATATCGGTAAGGAAAGGTATAAAATAATCAAGAAAACGGCTAAACGAACATGGTAAAAGCCACGAAGTGATGGACAATTCAAACGCATCAATAGTTGTGGCCCTACGAAAAAGTCAAGATGCCCTTTGTCCCAAAACTGAAAAGGAAGAAAATATTAATACCATTATTACACACAACTGTCACATGACTGATATCATCCAATGAGAACCATGCATTTTTGAAAATCGACCAATCCCGAACTGATTAGCTGATAAGTGCTCTGGGGATGATTATCAAGCGATAAACTTCCTAGTGCTAATTATCGGCCTCGTAGATGTTGTCATAATTAGAAATAGAAATGCAAGAAAAACGCAATTTGAGGTTTTTGCCATTATTAGATCTAGTTTAAATCATAATTCGTTTACGGGTTTTGTGTAATGGACGGGCACCAATTGAGCACTTTATTACTCCAGGTAAAAATGTATACCGTTGCCGGACACACCAATTGAGCACCAAGGACCAAACGGAGACCGACCAATTGAGCACTTTAGATTAGCCAATTGCGCACTGTATTACTAGTTTGTTCATTAACAAACTAACAAGTTATCAGGTGCTGAATTAATGCAAACAGTTATCTTTCTCGGCCAAATAAAAATCAAAAAGTTATAGTAGGCATTCTTTTATTTAAAAAATTTATTAGCAATAATTATGTTATTACATCGTAGTGTATATTCAGAAAAATCATAATTTATATTATTTCATTTATCCCAAATAATAGATGTGTTTCGGAGAAAAATATAATTTTGATGATGAGGTTCCCAATACCAAACAGTTACAAATTGGTTTTTAATGGTATCGTTAAAATTTGAATTGTGTGCTAATAATAATTATAAATTAAAATAAAAAGATTAACATTACAAAGTGGACACAGGTCAAAGTGCTGAATTCGCCTGTCTCAAAGGGTCGCTTTGAAAAGGTACCTGATCTGCCTGGTGCTCAGTTCGCCGGTCTACATTTATTACATCGAGAGCTTGGTGCTCAATTGGCGTGGACCCTGTGTAATAATCTTCAAAATATAAACGCGGGCAACAAAGTTACATATAATTTTGACCGTGCCATGAGACATCGTGCTGGTTGCCATTAGACAACTGCCTTCGGGCAAGCCCTCGGCACAGTTTTCATTGGAACCAGCACTCGACCCTAGGCGTGTGCAGAATTATCGGTACGTATGTCTCGCCCTTGTTATATTACTATTGAAAATATTGCCTTGGAAATAGAAACGAAAGGGATAATAGATTAGTGGAATTTTGCACTAAAATGGAATTAATAATATTGTACCAATAGCACCGTAGAAGAAGTAACATCTGTAAGATGCCTTGAGACACACCAAATAGGCTATATCATGGTAAAATATATATTTATAAAGCAAGCTAGAGAGTGCCGGAGCTATCCAGGTGCAGACACAGATAACGTTCATAATTTAGTAATGCTTAACGTGGCAACTAGCGTAATTCAAAGATCTGATTAATCAATTAGAACTACAAGAGAAAGTCAGCTCAATACAATAAGAAAAAAAATGTCGGAAAAAATATCTGTAGAGTAGAAAAATATACAGAATAGCACAACAGCAGCAGAAAGCATGACATTAGAATAAACTGAAATGAAAGCACGAAAACCATGGATCATCACTGAAAGAAGAAAACTAAGTGATTGCCACAAAGATCGACAAACAAAACTTAATCAAATAAACGATACTCTGCAAAATAACTATAGTATGAAAATTAACATGGTATATGAAAAATTCAATTTTAGTAACACAATGATACAATTACACGAACAACGCCTGCAACAGGTAGAACACAGTTCGTCTGCCTAGCTAGTAAAATTATAAACTATGGCAGAACCAAACAAGAAATAATAAGCAGAACCTAACAAGCGAAAATGGCATTCTACAATAAGAAACGTTTATTAACCTCCACCAGCGTATCTCTAGCAACAGGCAAAATATTCCTGTTTCTTTAATTTTTTCTATAGTAGGAAGTCAACTAATCGATCGAAATTGCTCTTTACTTTTGGAATGGGGATTACAGTGTATAGGGGTATGTTCGATTTTCTAAAGATGTATTAATATCATGTAATAGAGGGTATCCGATAATGTCTAATACATATTTTAATATAAATATAGTAATATCATCCGAAGAAGATTTTTTCAGATTCAAACAATATCTTTAAGTTCGCAAATTTTAAGATTTCGAAATATATTATTCTGAAGTTGTTCTATTATTCTTATTTCCAGTCCACGTCCAAATTAAAAATAAAATAATGGATAATTTCCTTTTTTGAATTGTTTGCCAAAATTCATTTGTTTTTCGTCTAATATTACTTTATTATCACCTAGTAATTTTTTGAGAGGAATCCAATCATCGTCAAAGTACTTTTACGCATTTTTTATTCAAACCACAAGTTTATTACACAGTAATTTATACTTCTTCCAGTCATTTATATTTTTTATATTCAGAATAATTTATGTCTTACCCTTGTTGCATTAAATTCTTTAACATTAATTGCTAAACCACGGATTTCTTACCTGCTTCGCTTTAATTTTATAAGCAACGCGATAGTACTTAGAACGCATAACACTGTGTTACAGATATTTTTTCCTTTAAGGTACAATTAATTAAATTGCAACCTCAGGAAATTCTTGCCTGCATGTTTCGTTGCCTACCCTCATTTTTAGTTTTTGGTATTTTGAAAATCTTTGAGCTTTAGGGGATTCTACTGAAATTTTAGAATAGATTATTGGTTTGATTTCCGAAGGCCATTTTATGATTTCGTGAGATTGTTCCCGAGAGCTGTGCCTGTGATTTTTGGAATTTTTCTTTATACAGATTAAAATTCCCGAATTATGATACAAATCGTCGCTCACCCATAAGGAATTCTATGAGATTGCTAGAATAAATCTGGTGAGATACTAAATTATTTTTGCGAAATCACCTACGCTGGGCCACCTTCCAACTTTCGTACGTTTCTATCGCTCCGTTTTGAACATAGATTTCAATGTTGTTATATTAGACCTTTCTCGTACCTCCCAGTGGCTCGTTAGTGCCACGATCTGCATATGTGCCCTCCTGGGTTCTGTACAAGACGTGGAACACAAACCTGTAGGCAGTTCTCCCGTCTGTTCTATTATACTTTGCACATGCTAGGACGGCCTATAAACAAGAACCTCTAAGCTCGCAACCCTGCCTAGCTTCTGCATGGACGATGCCTGCCATATTCCCCCAGGTACCCTCGGTTTATTAAGCTCTTGTGTTTGGCTTGTCTGAGCTCTCATAATTGTGAAATACCAATTCTTGTAGTCGCTAAATTTTTTTGTTACTTTTATAGGTGAGTTACGTGTGATCGAGACAGGATTGCGAGGACAAATCGTACAGCTTGTATTTTCACAGCATTTATTATAACCACAACCATTTTAGTTTGAACTATACTAAAATAGTATATTGTACAACTAGTGCTGAAAATAGCACTTTCTACACAGTAAGGGAGGTTGCTGACCACGAGCGGTAGGTGAGTGTCATAAAGCCCCACAAGTGTGAAAAGAGCTTTTTACGCTTGTTGTACACTATAGCTTTTCTACGCCTGCAAGCCGCTGCCAATCGCTTTCAGTAATAATGTTAATTAGTTTACATACTCTCTCTTCAAAAGAAATATATTAAAATGTTCTACAATCACAAAATCTCCTCCACTCATTACAAATTCGTCTAAAGTATTCACAACCACTCATACGTATTATATAGGTACGTTAGTGTTTTGTTCAGAGACTTACTTTATTTTATGTTGCTCTTTGCATTTGGACTAGTGCGCAGTGTACCCAAATGTCTGGATTTCGGATTTGTACGGTAATATACCGGGTGACCGGTTACAAACCTGAATACAAAAAAAAAAACATGGGCTACTACAAACAGCTGATTTAATTCAAAAAAACAAAGTTGGCCAAATCAGAACATTAAACGGTTGGTGGGTGCGGGTCTGAAAGTCCTTAGGCATCAACTATGTTACACATATCATTTGTGTACTCAAAATTAAAAAATTGCTATGTTCGTTTTTGAAACTGGTCACCCGGTTTATAACAGAACACAGCATTACGGGAGTTTTTTATCCGGAAACGATTATGTATTATAACACAACAGAAAATAGCATGTGGCATTAAAGCGATCAGTGGTCCCAGGTTCAAACCCCGGGGTAGGCACGAGCACCTGAGAACGGGAGTAGATCAAAAACTCCCGAGACGTCGTGTGATCAACACCCGAGACAGTGGAAAAAGTCCGATAAAACATATTCTGTTAATAGACCACTACCAAAAATGACATGATTCAGAGAAAAATATTCTACTTGTTATATTTTAAAAGTGCTGGTTACAGCTTAGAGGGTGATGATCAAGGTAACTTCTCGGCAAACGCTTTCCTTTAGTCTATTTTTGCAATCACAGCATGGCAGTACAATATTTAAATGTAAACTATGCGTGGTTTTAGATCTAATTGAAACCTACACTATTTGGAATTTAAATTATTTCCAATATACCCTTTGCTCCTTTGCATTGTCCGAAAACCAAATGACACTAGGAGACTGTAACACTTTAAATTGGAAACCCTGTATCTTGATGCCAGGAGAGTCTAGGTTAATTTATCAGTGTGTCAGTAAAGCCAACATAATATTTTTCGTTCTATCTAATATACTTTGTGGTTTTATAACACGTATTTCAGGTTTATATTTTAAAGTGTAATTAGATCACAAATAACTTTGCAAAGTGCCAAGAATAAAGTAACCCTCCCTGTCTATGTAACTAGTTCCATCAATTCATAATATTGAAGAGTACGTTTATGTTCTGCTATAACAACTACAAAGCAACTAACATTGTTCAGCAAAAAGTATGCATCTACTACCACATCACGTACCTAAAAAACTCTTGCTCGTCCTTATACCACTTAATGGCGTATAATTCTTCGGATTCCATGTCAAAGCGGCAATTTAGCTCCATGTCTTGGCTGGTATCAGCAACGACGGGAGCACTCATATTGGTTAGCCGTAGGCCATTCACTGAAACAGATTAGTTCGAGTTAATTTGTGTCAAGTGAAATTAGAAAAAGACAATTTATTCAAGAGACAAAGTGCGTTCTAAATAACGAGCCTAGATGTAGCAGCGCGCGGCAAAGCTCCCCCAAATAAAAAATACCCCAAATAAAGGCGGCGTGTTTTCCCTGCCCCAGCGAGAAAGTAAGATTCGAGAGATTTATACTTAACGTACACATCAGCCCTGCTTCGTGGTCAAAAATCTCTATTTCGGGCTGCAATTTTAACATCTGCAGTAACTCCGCTGCATGGATACATTAATTCACATCCGCATCAGAGCCCCCACATTTTATCTTTATTGTCGCTATATTTCAAAGTAGTTGCTGCGATGAAATTATGATAAGGCACTGCTGAAATTATTCTTAGAAAATAAGAATGAAGCTACTGATATAAATCATTGCAAATTATAGAGACTCACACGCTGTTAATTTCAGAATATTGCAGTTTGGTTGTCGAGAATTAATTTAAAGGGAGGTGCAAGTGCTACTATTTCAATAGTACAAAGCAACATTTAAGATCTGGAACAGACCGTAGTTTTAAGCGATTTTCAATTCGAAATAATACATTAGTCTTGAACAATCAAGATATTCAAATTTTAATGGTCGTTACTATAGTTACAATATCATCTAAAAGAACAAAACATTGTCTCTTCCACTTGGAAAATTACTTTCATTGCCACTTTTGTACTGTAAAAAGGTGGTTTGATTGTATAATACCATATAAGTCTCTTTTAACGTTTTTCTGCAGGCTCATAAACAGCATTACAACATGGCGGTTCAGTTTAGACGCCTATTATAAACTAATCCATAAATTTAAAGATGCTAATCCTGTTACTAGGAATTAAATATCCGAAAAGCCTAAAATGATAAATTATATTATACACAAAAATCGAGCAAATCCATTAAGACCAATCATGATTGTACATTAGTATGATGCGCTATAATATTATTCTAAGATTAATTTTTAAAACACACCGTTTAGGATCGTTTAAAAATTCAATGGCCGCATATATTTGGTGCGAAAAGAAAAGGAAGAGAAGAAGGGATTAGTATTTTCACTTGGTTGAGCCGGAACGCTGAAGTCAGTTAAGTTTGAACACTTGACCAGCGAGCATCATATTCATTTTTCAAGTGGACGAGGTTCTCGTATTGGTGATGTGAGTGTACAGTTGTGAAATGTAGCTGTTTTCTGAAGCATTACCGTGTTGCTTTGACTAGTTTACGCAAATTATCGAATCCACCCAGCTTCATCAAATCACGGTCTCCTGAGTTTGAAATTCCAAATTCTCATCTTGGAAGCACCGGGGAAATCAAATATATATCTCTGATAGTATTGAAAGCACTCAGTATCATTCATCGACGCCTTGTATTGCAACCATTCTCGCATATTGACCCATTCCATACGATAGCTTTTCGTTCGTCGCCTATGGATTCGTACCAAACGTTCGTAGGAGACCTTTGAACTATCGCTGTCCATTCTTGAAAGAAAGTTGTGGAAAATTTCCCTCTCCCCCCCTTCCATAGTGTGTAAGGCTATGCAACTTTCGCCTTCGATAGAGAAGCTCCACATTTTGCTCCCGATTGTGAAGGCCGCCTACATGGCTTAACTGGCGAAATACTATTCAATCTTTTCATACAAGTATTTGTGCTACGCTCAGGAATTGTAACTTTTTTGAAAATTCACCGCTGATTAAGGAATACATCTAATTCAGCATGTGTTATGTTTATTATTTCAACTTATGTGTTAGCTATCGTCAATTTTAATTATGTTGCGATGTTGCGATGTGCTAGAATAAGGATTTTGTATGTGGAAATCCTCGCTTATTTTTGAATGTGTGTATACATAGTTACTATAATGCAATAACGCCTTCAGCGCGCTGCATCAGTGTATCTTTATTATTATTTTTATTTGTAAAGCTCAGTACAGAGGTTCAAATCTCGGTGTTGAACACCGCTGTGAAGTACGCATTTCCAAAGGTATCGAAATTAAGTAGATCCCATATCTTGAGATAAGCAATGTACACATTCCCTATCGCCAGGAGGTCTTCTATGGGGGACGTCTACTTCAGAATATCATGATAGCATAGTGGCGCTAAAACAATAACAAAAACATGTATCTACATATACCCCGTACTTCAGCTACAATTAATTTGACGAGCGGTTGCCTGTTCTTATTTCAATTTAGGACCCCTCCCGTTTCCATCTTGATTGGCTACTGAGCACCCAATAAGGTTGTTACATGTAGTAACCAGGGATTTGCGAGTAACAGATCTTCCCCGTTCAAACTGAATCTAAGAACTTATTCCATATGTAATTATCAGACAATTTTTCATTCGTAGTCAACGTGTGCCGGATCTACACACGTATTGGACAACTGAAAAACCAATTTTTTCAATAAGGGAATCCTATTCAACTAAACTTATTAAAATATGCTATCTATAGTGTAGAAAATAGGCTGATTTTTGAACAACATACCGGAAGATCTATTTCGCATGCGCATTTTTGCAATATTGCCCATTATCTTACGAACACAACTACGTTTTTGGTTTTGTGTATAGTTCAATTTCTAACAAAATTAAATGAATTTGAAGGACGTTGTTTTTGGTAAATTCAGATAGTCACCGAGGTTACTAGCAACATGATGATGATGTAATGGAAAAACTTTGCTGACGTGTTTGTCTACGAAAGGATATAACACTAAATTGAAATAATTCAACTGGTATTAGTTCATTGATGCAAATTTTTCAAGATTAAATTATGTTTACAAGAAAGAAGGCCCATAGCTACGACAAAATTGCAGGGCAATCCGTTCAAATGTGGAGGAGGCATACAATTTATGATTATAAAATTATCATATTCTATTTAATGGGTTTCGAAGCTAAAGGTAACCAGGAAAGGTACCTAAATAATAGTTAGTACCTACCGAAATAGTATAATGTTAAATAGTATAACTAGACTAATGCAATTGCTTATTAATAATAAACGCGACACAGAAAATGTTATTGCATATAATATATTCTTAGGGCCGTTTACGAATTGACGCCGCCAGTGCTTTGCATACACGCTGTCAAGAGATGAGGAAACCGTTAAACTCGTCTCAATGCAAGTTCAGCGAAGAGACCGCGACACAGTCGGACAATTAACATCAAGCAAAAAGGTTGGGTGTAGTGTGAGTGTTATAAAATTCCGATTCCTTCTCACTTGGTGCCGTGGAATTTCACCTTAATTTCTCTATCGGATATAAGCAACCAAGGGAAAACCTCCCGTTACATCGCATGTAGATGTTTGCAATTGTGTTCGTCATAATTCTTGAACCTGTCCATCTTTCGTCCCATCTTCGAAAAGGGGTTTTCCAGAATCAAATGGTAAAAGCTATAAGACGTACTGCAAACTATGAAAATTCTGAAACAAATTGTCAAACGCATCCAACAACTCTAAAAGGAAAGCGCATCAGTCATAAGGTTGATAATACAATTTCAGGCATATGTCCCATGAGAAAATGGGTGCGAGTTAGGTACTGTTCCCCATGATTTATAATATCTATAACGAACATGCCAAGACGCTAATACCTGAATATGAAATGTTTCCGTTTTGGAGATAGTGCACTGCCGATATATGGAAAAGTTGTCAGTCCTATTTGCCTTTTTCTTTTTACTTTGTACGCTGATGAACGTCAGTAACTGTGTGTATATATTTATGTGTTAGACCAATAGATCGGTTTGTTATATGTTGTCTTGTGATTTCCCCGCGCCTGTTGCATGCTTATTTTCAGGCTGAGTTATTCGCAGTGTAAAATCAATGTAAGGTGGAGCCTGAAGGAAGTTGTAAGTACGGAGAGCTGCGAGGCTGTACGTATATCCTGCCCCGTTTCGTTTTCGGGGTTCTGTCAAACGTGGAGTCCAAAGTCTGAATCCCGTGGCGCCCTATTTGTTTGCAACATCCTATATGATGTAACGTTTCTAGGACCACGCCCATCTCCTTGGACGTATTAAGCCGTGGCTATTGGCCTGTTTTCGAGGATTCCAGGGCAAGTGTTGGCATTTCCCGGACATGATAAAACAAGTGGCACTCCCGTACCCTTAAGTGTCGTTAAGACCATTTGATACCGCAACAAAGCTAAACCACTATCTGTAGTATTGAACAGTGCTTCTATTTTTAGAAGTCGATAGCGCAAAGCCGTTTGCAGTGCGACACTTGATCTTAAGTGTCTTTTTGAAACAGCCCTTTGGGCCACATATTTTTAACATTTTCTCGGCGTATTTTAAATCACTTACAGGTCTGACAACGCCATATACTGCAATGCACACTTCTCCTAAAAATTATACCTAAGGTATTAGAGATTGACAAACTTTAACTTCGAGAATAATTTTCTGCTACGAAAGTTAAACGCTAAGCATAGCCATTTAGGTATTTTTCGAACGTACCGCGCCGTGATTTTCATTGCAGTGGTTGGCCTTGGCTTTGACGAGCTGGGTTTTTGATTTTTTGGAACGCTTTTTCAGACGTTTCTTGTGCATTTCGAACTTGTGGTTTCTTTGCACCCACGTTTACATAGGTTTGGTTTAAGGCTACGTTATTGGAAGTCCATTTTCCGCGTCCTTATGACGGATTAGATCAGCGGCGTGCCCTGAAATCCGGAATTTACTTTAGCTCAGACTTTATCTGAGATGTAAGTTTTAATTGTCGATAGATCTGTTCTTTCGCTTTGGCGAAGATGCTAACGTTAGCGAAACTTGCAGCTCTTTTTCCCTTGCGACAATGTGTTCTACTCGATTAAGTAATATAACCTCACCTTTCGTGGGAGTACGCGAACTTTGACTTTGATTACGAGTGTTATCACATCTCTCTTCGTATAACCTGGCACCCTTCTGCACCTGTGATTACGGGATTCGGCTTGTTTGCTTGTTGTGGAGGGTGTCGCTTCGTAGCTGCTCTGGTTTGACGCCCAATTACCTGAGGCAAATTCTAGCAGAACCTGTGCCTCGCGCTCATTGTATTGGGGCTTCCTTGGATGCCAAGGATTTACATAGCGCTACCGAATTAAGTTACCAAGAGTAAAGTTCTCGATAGGGGTTCGTCAGGCTCCCTCGAGTTTTGATTAGGTTGTTTTACGTCAGTTACTGTCATTTGTTACTTTTGCCTATCATGTTACGTACCGTTAGTATTTACGTTTATTTGTAACCTGCATGTCCGTAGAGTTAGTATGCTGCATCGAGTGCACTGTGTTTTATTATAGTTGTCGACTTTTAACCGTACGTATTTGGTAATTTTACTTATGAAGCCATGTTGAAGTGTTAGTGTTAGCTTTATCGTCCTATTGGCCTATTTGGATTATTACTTGTATATTATGTGTGCTGTTTGATTAGAGCCAGTACCCTTACTACTGGTGATTATTATACATATTTTACTATGACATGTATGCGTTTTAATTACTACAAACGTATTTATGAGTTCATTGTGAGTTTATTCAAAATTAAATATTTTAGTATCGACTCTCCTTTTGAGTTTTCGTCTGTAGCTTGGGCATATTTTTTATATCAAAAATAGCTCGTTGGCACCCTTTATAATAATATTGGATTTAAGCTTTTGTAAAAGAGGCCATGTCGCCATTATTGTAGCTAGTAAGCCTATGCAGTCATAATAGGTTAATATTAATAGAAAAACTCTAGCAGGACGTGGAGCTCATTATTGTTTAACCTAACTACAGCCTTGTAATGATGTAAAAAAATTTCACCGCATTAGCTTGTTAACAGAATTTATGGAATGTTTCCCAGAAGCATTGCTGCGAATTATGTGAAAGGGAAGCACAAGAACGTAAGTGAGATGTTATTACACATCCTAAAATGCCTGGATTTTATGATTACTAAAACTTGCCAATTAGCTAGTATATATATATTAAGGGGTAGCATTAACACCAGTTCGAGAAACTTCTGAATTCTATACATGTTATGGAAATAATAAGCAAATGTTGACAATTGTTTAGAAACAGATAAAATATTCTAAGCCATTCATTTAGTTTTATAGAAGCCCAACTGGAACTAGTTAACAGAACATATACTGTATTACACTTTTTGAAACTTAATTAAAATATATGGTCTTTTTAATGTTATTTCGTTAATTTTAAATTTCATAGAAAGATAGCAAACTGAAAAAAACAATGAGTTATCTATCTACTCTTCGTATAAAAAGTTAAAATTTACAAAACTGGAGCAAACAACCTGCGTCTGTGGCTTCAACTGTATATCTCGATACTACAGTATGATTTTATTATTATGGATATTTGAAACCTCGCATAAACAATGCAAATATGTGAGGTATAAACCCAAGATATTATTTTGGTTAGAGTCGTAACCTTAGAGAGGAGCACCTATCCAGATGTAGCTTTGGCAATTTTGCAGGACGTCGTAAAACGGAAGGATAAATGCGAGGAAATGTGTTGCAATCTCCTAGAAATGTAGCAGAAAGGTTACAGAATTATAGTCGGTTTAAAAGCAACACTATGAATATACCTGCTCAAATTAGGGAGTGGTAGAAGTTGCGGTTTGCCTAGTTCTCCTCATGCCGTTTTTACAAGCTTAACTTTGGGCATTTCGTGCATTTTCTCCCGAACTTCGTGGGCCGCATATGCGGAAAAGATTTAACTAGGTTCCTCTTAAGTGCCATTTGTTTACTTTGAAATATTACGCATATTAGCATCGTTATTACGTGTTACCAATTTTCAGCTATTTAATTTAACTGTAGAGCGAAGTCAAAGATAGAAGCACGTGCAATTTAATCTTCGATCAACATTAACATGTCACGAGCAATGAAGAATTACTACTAGAGGTGGTCTGCTACTGCACCTTTTATCCCCCAATATCGCCCTTCGAATTTTTAATAGGAGAGTCCTTGATGATTTTCAATCTTTCATCCCCTTTTAGCTAATGCACTAATGGTCCGACGACAGGCTGACTTCCCTACGGACATGCTCTTCATTAAATTTTTAAACTAACAGGGTTAGGCGTGAATGATCATTTACACGAAGCGCACAACTCCTGAAGCCAAGTAGGGAAATGCGTAAATGACGGATGCAATCCCAAACAAGTTTCTTTTTAAAGTCATTGACAAGTACAAGTAAGGTGTAGGTTTATATATAGGAATTTTAGTTTTACAACAAATATACTTCAGAATACTTAATCTCAAATCGTTAGATAATCTGTCTTAAGAAATTAGGCAACCTTATCTGTGGATTTGAGTTCAGTGTTTTCTTTGAACGCAATACATTTTGAAGTGCTTTGGAAAATGTTAAATCGGCAGGTGTGAACAATACAATACTAGAATTATTAAAGATGTGACAAATACCTAATAAAAAAGTTAAGAAAGGTGTTGAAACCAGCATGGGAACAATACAAAACAAAAATGTAAACAAACCCTAACCTTGCGACTACCTAAAAAATGTAATAGAAGGGAAATTAAAATTAAAGTTCGAAACCGAAGGAATGCATAAACAACTCGCGTATGAAGTGATCATAACAACAAATTACAGAATCACAACGAGCAATGATAATATGGAAATCAGAACAAAAGAAGATTGTAGTAAATATAAGGGTAAGAAAAATAAAAGTGATTAATAGAGAACAAATGCCAATGGCAGAAATATATATGGAAAACGAACAAATTTAGGAAGTAGGAAACTGTAAGTATTTAAGCTACTAACAGAACAACTGCTGAAGAAACTGAAAATAACACTTCCAATTCGCAGATGAGCGCATGGTCCTCCCCAGTTTGACTTTCTCGGTAATTTTGGGCATTTAGTTGGATTAACGAAATGGTTTATGATAACTACTAGACATATGGGCGCTAGTTGCCGTACAACGATAACACCAAATTCAATTAAAGCTACCACACTAAGGAAACCACTTTAATAAATTTAATGCCAGCCGAGGTGCACATAGGTGGTTCAAATGAATAAATTCAATATTATGAGTAATATTCAAATACAACACATTCATTCATCAGGACCGGATTTAGGAGTTAGTTAAACACTTCTTCCGGGATGATTGTGATATAAATCAAAGTTCGTTAGATTCAGAGAATGGCAGAATTAAAATGATTTTATACACATTATCAAAAAGAAGTTAAATGGACATATAGCATATATGAACTATGCAGGCAAAGAAGATGATTTAACAAAATAGAAGCGCTGGTAATCGAGTCGGGCGAAGTAATCATGTGGAGTAAGTACCACTTGGCACTTGCCCAAGCGCCAAGATTGTATCCCGAGGTGCAGCGCACAATCCTAGCATTCATATCCTGCGGCAAATTCAAGACTTTATTAACATCTACGAAAATTAAGTAGGTTTCTGTCAAATCGGCTAGAGCGATGGGCGTGCTCTCGAACTCCAAGCGACCAAATGCGTTCCCCAATTCACTACATTATTGGCCTCTGTTGGGGAAGAGTAAAATAATAAATTATTATCGACGTAAGTTAGTAGTGATCAATTTCTCAATACAGGAATCGGTGAATAATGGTATGTATATAGGATAGTTTCGGCGACCCTGACTCGCCTTGTCTCAGGCCATGTTCCTATATGGAATGAAGTGCCGAACTTTACAATAAAGGAAGTATTGGATTAACCCCAAAAGTTCGAAATTGATCTTGAAACAGATCTTCACGTTTTAGATTCCCCTGAACCCAAAAAACATGTTTCTGTTCATTGGTCTGTCTATCATGAAAAAAGGTATGACGTTGCAACTTTATTAAGTTTTGTGTACTATGTAGATGCGACAGCAAGCTTTTGAAGAAAATCGCATAACCGGAAGTAATGTGTTTACTCTTGTAATTCCTCAGCTTTTTTCGATTTTCTGTAACAATTTTTTCAAACGTTACATTTTTATTACATTTTTAATGTGTATTAATGTTAGAGGTAATTTCCCAGTTGAATACCTCTAAAATGGGTTACTTTGTTTTTCTTTCTCCTTTTTTGAACTCCTGTTTTATAGGGCATCATGGAGAACTAATACAATTGAAAATCTGTAACTTGGCTATGGATTTTATGTGTAAGAGCGGCTACAACTACAATATTTTGACTGCAATATCACTTCCGGTTATACCGAAGGTCGCTACCAACTTTTATTTTAAATAGAACACCCAGTATATTATTAGATTTTCAAATTCGGCTTAAAATTTCAGAGAACGCTCTATTTTGTACGGTTTCTGTTGAATTTGTAATTTTTGAAATTTTTGACTCAAACTTAAAAATTAAAAATCTAATTTTTGGCCAATTATAAGATCACTGTACAAGGAAGCTGTGTGCGTGTATTTTTTACATTGTAAACGCTTTAAGTTGTATTAAAACTATAAATTTTGTTACTATTTCTATACAGCCCTATTTCTTGCGCATGTCTTTCAGTGTGAAAAAGTGAGAAATTTTAAATTTTGTAGTTCTTCGAACACTTTCCATTGTAGCCCTATTCTATCGTTTTCGATTTTCCCCTTCGTCCAGTCTACTGTTACTAAAAATATTGTTGGTTTATTATACACACCCGGTGATTACTGTTTCTGTTGTTCCACACATATCCAACACTTTCCGCTCTGGGTCTTGGTGTACGATGTCAAATGCATAGGTAAAGTCTACAAAGTTTAAGCATTTTAAGGCTTGCTATTCATCTATGAATCGTAAAGTGTTGATCGGTTCCAATGTTAATCTTCTTGGTCGGAATCCAGCTTGGTCCTTCCTTAGCGTTTTGTCCAGTCATTCTTTCATTATACCAAAAATTATCCTTGTAATAGTTTGCTTATTGCATTAATAATGATTCTTCTTTTGTCGTGCCTATCCATTAGCGGATGTCGGCTATCCGCATGTCTATTTTAACTTTGTGGACTGATGTTAGAAATAGGTCAGTAGTTGTGGTGTAAAATCAAGTTCTTAATATTTTCAGCCAAAAAATATTCCGCCTTCTAGATCCTGTTCTTCCTTCCACCTTCCCAAGGAATATCAGTTGTAATAATTCCAATCTTACCATGTATCTGCTACAGGTCGTGTTTTGACTACTTTAAAGCTGTTTTGGAATCGTTGTTTAACCAGAAAGGTTCTTATGATATTATCAGTCTCTGCCAAATGTACAGTCTCCACAGTTGTAACATAAAGTAATGTGTTTGCTACCAATAACTGATTTTATTCGCAAAATTCGAACAGGCGATCTCCTCGATCGTTCCTAGTATCTATTCTCTTTCTGTACCGATCTTTGCATTTAAATCGCTTATGATGATTGCTACATTTATTTTTTAGCCTTAGTCATTACGTCATTAAGTAATCCAAAAGAGTATTCTGCCTTTTGATCATAACTGTCTGTTATGAATTGTCTAGCAATATCATTGTGTCATCATTATTTGGCTACTGACAGAGTAGCAAAACCTTTTTTTTTTTTGAAATCCCAATATATTTACAATCTGCACAAGTGCATTCAGTAAATTATGTGATATATTATTTGGACATGTAGAAGCATCCCCAGTAGGATGCTCCTGTAACAGTAGTCAGCTTGGTGAGTTTTGAATTTTTGGGTAGAAAGGAAACTTAAAAACTATATCTTAAAACTAAAATAAAACTAAAGCAAGATTTAATATTGTTTAAGTATGGAATCTAGTGGGCAAATCGTTTGGCATATATTTTTGGAGTCTACGATTGCGATTTCGTGGAACTATAAGGTCCATTACTAAAGTGTTGGGGTGTGCACTAAGACGGTCACTGTAATTAGCACTGAAACGGCTGACTTCTTCTTTCACTGAAGGGATATGAAGATCGTTACGGATAGCCGCGTTGGACACAAACCAGGGCGCGTTCACAATCATGCGCAGCACTTTGGATTGGAAGCGTTCTAGAATTTCTAGGTTTGAGTTGGCAGATGTACCCCAGAGTTGAATACCATAGCTCCATACGGGTTTGAGAATTACCTTGTATAATAGAAGTTTATTGCTTAGTGATAACTTGGAGTTACGCCCCAGTAGCCAGTACATCTTGGATAAAATTAATCCCAGCTGCTTGCGCTTACTGAAAATATGCTTGCGCCATGTTAGTCTTCTGTCAAGATGTAACCCAAGGTACTTTACTTCTTCTTTTTGCGGTAAAGGATTGTTCTTTATCTGAACCGGGGGGCACGTATCTCTGCACAGGGTAAAGGTTACTTGAGTAGACTTGGACTCGTTTATTTTAATTCTCCATCTTGTTAACCATTTGTCAATTGCGGTTAGGTTGGCTTGTAGTTTTTGGGAGGCTGCGATTGGGTCTCTGTCAGTGGCCAGAACCGCGGTGTCATCCGCAAATGTAGCTGTGGTGATTTCTGGTATTGTCGGAAGGTCTGCTGTGTATAAGAGATAGAGCAGTGGGCCAAGAACACTGCCTTGGGGTACACCAGCGTTGATCGGAAAGAGATTTGTGGTTGCAGTTTCGTATTTAACCAGAAAGTACCGATCAAGAAGGTAGGATTGCAGGATTAGGAAGTAGTTTAGGGGGAGGAGTGCTCTTAGTTTACATAGGAGTCCCGTATGCCACACTTTATCAAATGCCTGTGATATATCCAGGAACGCAGCAGAACAGTATTTCTTGTCTTCAAAGGCTTGATTGATTGTGTGAACTACCCGATGGATTTGTTCAGTGGTTGAGTGCATCTTCCGGAAACCAAACTGGTGGGATGGTATTAGCTCTTTGTCATCTATGATTGGGATTAGTCTTTGTACTAAGAGCTTTTCGAAAACTTTGGCTATTATAGGCAGAAGGCTTATCGGCCGATAGGACTTTGGGTCGTTGGGGGGTTTATCAGGCCTTGCGATTAGTATAATCTGGGCCACTTTCCATTGGGATGGAAAATAACCATTTTGAAGGACGGCATTATATAGCTGAGTTAAGTATTGTGTACCGATGGCAGGTAGCTCTTTGAGTATTTTACCATTTATTAAATCATACCCCGGGGCCTTTTTGGGGTTTAGTATGCTAATGACTTCATGAACTTCAGCAGCTTTGAATTTTTTGATAGGCGGTTCAAGTTGGTATGGGTGGAACAGTGTTTGAGTGAGGTTGTCTTCTTCTTGGGGGAGATTTTCAGAAGGATGTGGCTGGAATACAGATGTTAAGTATTCAGCAAATACGTTTGCCTTTTCCTTATCGCTTCTTGCCCAGCTGCCCTGGTGGTTACGGATGGGCGGAGAGAATTTTTGTATGTGCTTCAGGTTTTTTGTTGTCTTCCACAGGGAATAATCCGTCGCTTCCGTTGGTGATAAGTCTTTAAGGAATGTTTCGATGCAATCGCTTTTATTTTTGTTAAGGAGATCTTGTAGCTCGCGAGTTGCCCTGTTGAGTAGTCGTTTGCTTTCAGGTGTACGCAGCCTTTGCCAGCTTCTTCGAAGTCTTCTTTTGTCTTGAATTTTTTGTTTAATGATTGAGGGACAATCAGGAAGTATGACTGTATCAGGTATAATTGGTGTGGCCTTCCAACAGGCCCGCTGGATAACATCATTGAATAATTTGACAGCTGCCTCTATGTTTTCGGGAGATTTCAGTGGAATATTTAAGGTTAGTTCATCATTTACGACATATTGGAAGGTGCCCCAATTTGTACGGTTATTGCTTAATTTAGGGGTTGTTTCTTTTTTGTGGGGTTTAGTGGTAAGCGTGATCAGGATTGGGGAATGGTCAGAAGAAAGTTCGAAGCAGGATTTTATACTGGCATGAGTTTGAGGAATTCCTTTTGTTATGGAGAAGTCCACCACGTCAGGCAATTTGTGTGGGTCCGTGGGCCAATATGTGGGCTCTCCCGTGGATAGGTGCCGCAAGTTATTGTGTTCTAGGGTTTTGTTTAGTTCGCGTCCCTTTGTCGTTGTAATTCTGCAACCCCAGTCAGTGTGCTTGGCATTGTAATCTGCGCCCGCGATGAATCGTTGTCCAAGGGTTTTGAAATAGTTTGTAAATTGTTCTTCTTTAACAGCATGTTTAGGGGGAAAATACGCCGCCGAAAGGGTGAGAGGTCCTATTTGATCCTCAACTGACACACTTGTTGCTTGGAGAAAATCGCTACTGTAGCTTTCTAATTGATGGTGCTTGATTATGTTTCTGATTATTATGGCAGACCCGCCACGAGCTGTTCCCGCCGGATGATTCGTGGTATAAACCGCATAATTTGGGATTTTGATAAAACTCCGAGCAGTAAAATGTGTTTCTGAAATAAGTAACACATCAATGTTGTAATTAGTAATAAATAGTTTTAATTCTTCTAGGTGCTGTGATACGCCGTTGGCGTTCCATTGGGCAAGCTGTAAGTGTCTGTCCATTATTTAATTTTTGCAAGGACTGCTGTTAGTAGGTTTAATACCGTTCCTATTTGTTCTGATAGCTTTGTCATTATGTTTTTTAAGTCTTGTATGTCGTTTGCTTGTTGGTTTGGATGGCTAGTATTTGTTGTTTGTGGGAGATTTACAACGGGTTCAGAGTTTTGCTGTTGTGGTGAGGCTATTTGTGAATACGATAGCCCCGGTTGTGTTTGTTGGTAGTATCTGATTTTTGGGGGTGGTATGTATTGTTTTTGTCGAAGGGTTGGAAAATGTTTACTTTGTAACTGTTTATATATAGTACATCCTTTGTAATTCGCAGGATGATTCCCTTTACACAGGACGCAGCGGACATCGCGGGATTTTTCTTTTCTTTGACATTGTTCCGTGAGGTGATCGCCTGCACATTTTACACATCTAGGGGGTAACTGGCAGAAGTTTCTTGTATGTCCGTAGCGCTGACAGCGTACACACTGTGGGATAATTCTTTTTGACCTTGGGGGTTCAAACTTGATTTTGCATTGCTGCAAGTATTCTACTTCAAAGATGCTTTTATTGTTAGAAGCTGGTTTTAGCTCGACATAAAACATTGGAAGAGGCAGTTTAGTTTTAAATTGTTTGATATTGCAAATGTTTGTGACCTCGTGCCCCAATTTTTCAATTTCGCCTTTGATATCTTTACAGTCGATGGAATGGTGAAGATTTTTTAGCACCACTTTATAATTTCTCTCTTCTTTTAGTTTATATGTGTGAAATTCCGTTCCCTTTTCAGTCAGAGCTTTTGAGATTATTCGATAATATTCAGGTGTTTTGGGCTGAATTTTTACTTGGTTATTGACGAGGGCTTTAATTTCATATTGTTGTTTGGCTATTTCATCTAACAGTTGTATTAGCGGTGCAATAGATAGTACACGATTTACAAAAATGGGAGGAGGTCTTGAGATTTTCTCATTAGTGTTATCAGCGTTTGATTCCTGTTGTACATCGTCACCTTCCATATTTAGATTTGAGTAGCGATTTGATGTTGAGGGTGGGCTAAGCCAATATTCGCTCTCTTTAGGGTGTTTATTTTTGGTTTCCACTTCATCTAGATTTCTACTTCTTTTATAGGAAACTGTGGTCCAATTATTAGTATTTTCTGGTGGCTGCGGGGGTGCGTTGGAATAAGTGTTTTGTTGGGTTTGATAAAAGGTTTGGGGATAAAATGTTTGACTTTGTTGCGTTTGACGTGGAAGATTACCTGGCGTTTGTTGGAGTTGGCTGTAGAAGATCTGGGTTTGGTCCGGTGACAATACTGATGGTTGCGGAACCATTAGGGGTGGTATTTGGGGGGGGCTGCACCCCTCCAGGAGGCTGGTAGTAGGCCATAAAGGCCTCGTTGTTGCAGCTTCGTTCAGTTATATGGGATTAATTTAAGCACGCAGCGTTAAATTTAAAATTTAAAATTAGGTTTAACAAATAAATAAAGCCCGATATCGCGAGTTATCGCGCGGCCAACACTTGCACTTTAAACCGCAAGATACGTCTTTCCTATTCGAAAGTAAAATAGGAACTCCAGTAGCAAAACCTGTACATGCATTCACTATGCACTGTTCATGACCAGTCCATATCAACTTACTTATACCTACGATTTCGATATGCATTCGTCGCATTTCTTGCATTGCATGGTGTCTTCCTGACACTTTTCAGGTGCAAATGTTTAGTTTTATCCTGTTTCTCATTTTGATCCGGATCTAATTAACAGTATCTGCACCTTTTTGGAATCCTTATCACATATCGTTCTCTGCAGTCCTCTGAGGTTTGTTCGTTTAATCATATTTTAGTAATTATAGCTTCTACTATCTTTGCTGTTAGGTTTACGTACGCCCGATTTCAGCAGCTGTGCAGGGATGATTCCTGCAGCTTGGCAGTCTTTATTTTTTTAATGCACTAATTTCATCTTGTGTTATTTTCTCCATATGCACATTCAATCTTTCTTTCTCATCGCTTTGATGTATTGTAATTCTAGTTTATGTGGGAGTTTCTCCGTACGCTTCCTTTAAAAAGTGTTTTACGGCCCTACATTGTTCTTTTTTCATTTATACAATCCTGTTTTGTTTTCTAAAATTGTTTTTAAAGTCAAGTAGGATATAATGGGACAGGCTTATATAAAAAATCTCTGCACCAAATGAGGGGGGGGGGGATTAGGCAAATAAGCTGATTTTAACATTTACGTATATATTCTGTATTGAGAAAATAAGATTCTAGCATTGAATTACGAAAGAATAAGAAGCATTTGATAAAGACTTGATTATTAAGTTAGCTTGCAGTTTAAATAAATGGAAGCAATAAATATTGTATAATTTACTACTATAAGAATAGAGCTATTTTCTTTAGTGTTGTAATATATCGTAAAATGTAAAACAGCTTTTTAAATATTTCTACTTTATGTTAAATCGATCTGATTGAGTCACACGTTTTGCATTTGATTTTCTTCCTAAACTTTCGACACCACGTTTTAGGTTGATGAGTAGTTCCTAAAACAGAAAATTAAGTATATCATTTATCATCATTAATATTTGCCATATAATTTCCTACAGATAACATCTTATGTGATATCACAGTCGGATTTAAGGGTTTCGGTGAGAACTTACAAAGATGCCATACTAATTAGCTGAAATCTCCAAAATTTAAAAACAACACATTTAATAAGCTAATATGTTATTAGCGTTTCGCTTGGGAAAGTTCCTTTCATTTCTGCTGGAGAAAGGACTAATCTTCGTTTATTCTCTGTTTCAAGGTTTTCTCGTCTTGGATACTGCTGCAATTCGAAAATGGAGGTCTCTAGAACTAGCAGAAATGTAATTCGCCAATTCTTAAGGGACAGGAAACGTATTATTGTTGACTCATTTTTGTTGGGGGTCTGAAATTGCTGTAATTTATTTATAAAGGTTGAAAGATTGGAAATTTACTACTTAGAAACTAAAGTCTGTGCATGAAGTCGTACTACATGTTTGCCACAATTCAGTAAGTGCATTTCACTCTTCTCCTTAATAGCGACAAATAATTAAGCATTAATTGTTCTCTGTTGTTTAAGAAAATAAATGCATACACTACATTTCAAGTTAGAAAAGATATTCGGCAACACTTTACCAGTAAACTATATAGTTTTTGCCTTTCGAGTGCTGCAAAAATTACATCTTTCGCTATGTAATAATTTCTTAGGGAAACAGAAAGCGACAGCGAAGTATATTTGAACACTAACGCAGATATAAAGTTAGGGAACCATTTAGAAATTACTTATTATATAAGGGAACATTTTGTACGTGGCTGTTATAAACCAGAACTAAAATTTACTGGCGGCTTGTGTATTTAAATTAGGATGATAAAGAGCAGATACAAGATATTGGGAAAAGTTTTGATAGTCATGCTGCGAATATAACACATCCGAGGTTGCCGATAAAATTGCTTTATCGTGCAAAGTTGTACGTGATCTTTGTTATTGTAATAATAAGTTATTTATGTGAACTGCTATTAGGCTCCTAACTAGTGCAGATATCAAATAGCCTCTAGTTTCTGATAGAAGAGTATAGAAAATATTAAGAGATAATGTTACATTTTTTGTTTAGTTGTGTTTTTTTTCTCAATTTTTTTCAGTTGGATATGTGCTTTCCTAATATCTGTCCAGGGTTTACAAAATATATTATTTTTTAGATTCCACCCACTTAAGATTTCATGGAATTTGCGAATTGCACTATTTGTAAACTTCATACATAAACGATTCTAAAATTATATTTTAATATCGTGTTTGAAGATATTTGCCAGCATTTATATGACCGCCTTAATAATATTACAGAAAAGTATCTAATATCATGGTAACAACAATGCAACAATTAAAACGCTCCTTTAGAAATGACGATTCGCTTCTCCTTAACCAGATCCCGTTTTGCTTAATGGCCCAGATACAAATTAGTCCTTCGTTTTGGCTTCCCTGTAAGATTCCATAACATGGGAATTGAATTCTTGATCTCACTGTGCACATGGCTTCAGCGAATCCGCACAACTACTCCCTCTAATTTTAATTAATCATTTCTCCCCTCCTGATTTTGGAACTTGGGGTTCCTCAGGCTACCAGGTTGGCCGGTTTATGATTTCAATCCCGCTAATGACCATCAGCCCTCGGCACTTATCTCGTCCATCGACTCATCAAATTTTTTTTCAATTAGACAATTTCGTACCATCCGGTACAGGGGGGATTTTCCCACGCAAGATTCGGTGTTAAGGAAGGGTCTATCTCTGGCAATGCTTTTTTTGCTCGGACAACGCTAAAGTGCAATCCTAAATGAAATATTGTTGTTATTTTCGTCGCTTAAACTGTAATTTAGGTGCTTTGTGATAACTTGATTCCATTCGCGGTATTTAACTAAGGAACTTACCTACTAGATTCGAAGTTTCCTCACTTGAGAAAGTTGCCTTT